>CAUYLG010027079.1:0-15310 GCA_963573385.1 Cacajao melanocephalus
GGACAAGGAAAATGTGACACATATACACCATGGAATACTATGCAGCCATAAAAAATGATGAGTTCATGTCCTTTGTAGGGACATGGATGAATCTGGAAACCATCATTCTCAGCAAACTGACACAAGAACAGAAAATCAAACATGGCATGTTCTCACTCATAGGCGAGTACTGAACTATGAAAACACATGGACACAGGGAGGGGAGTATCACACACTGGGGTCTGCTGGAGGGGGTTAGGGGAAGGACAGTGGGGAATGGGGAGGTTGGGGAGGGATGACATGGAGAGAAATGCCAGATACAGGTGACAGGGGGATGGAGGCAGCAAACCACATTGCCATGCATGTACCTATGTAACAATCCTGCATGATCTGCACATGTACCCCAGAACCTAAAGTACAATTTTTTAAAAAATATATGTAATTAAAACCTCAGAAAGTATCAATGAACCAACTGCCAATTCCATTCCTTCTTAAGAGTCTTGTTCCTATGATAAAATATGTTCCTCCTAACCACTCTTTCAAGAGTATTACATGATATCAATTGGGTAACAAAAAAACAAAACAAAGCAAAACTTTCCAGTCCTCACAGAAACTTGCAAGGCATAAAGGCAAAGGACTGAGAATAGCAAAACAATTCTAACTGATAGAGAACAAAATTAAAGATGTATATTATCTGACTTTAAAGCTTATTATTAATATAAAACTACAGTAATCAAAACACGGTATTGGCAACAAGACAGTGGTACTTGCATCAAGATAGATCAACAGAACAGAACTGAGAGCACAGAAATAGACCCACATATATATGGCCAATTGATACTTATCTAAGATGTCAAGGCAGTTTAAACACCTTAGTGTCAAGGCACCTTTTCAACAAAAAGTGCTGGAACAACTGAATATGCATAAGGAAAAATAAATCTTGACCCTAATTTCATACCATATATAAAAATTAACTCAAATTGATTCACAGACCTCAACATAAGAGCTAAAACTAAAAAATCTCTAGAAGAAAACATGAAAATCTTAGCAATCCTGGGTAAGATTTCTTAAATAGCACACCAAAAACTGGTAAGCTGGACCTGATCTAAATTAAAAACTTTTGTCCTTCAAAAAGCATTACTGGCTAGGCACAGTGGCTCATGCCTATAATCCCAGCACTTTGGGAGGCCGAGATGGGTGGATCACCTGAGGTCAGGAGTTTGAGACCAGCCTTGCCAACAAAGTTAAACCCTGTCTCTACTAAAAATACAAAAAATTAGCTGGGCGGGCACCTATAATCCCAGCTACTCAGAAGCCTGAGGCAGGAGAATCACTTGAACCCAGGAGGTGGAGGCTGCAGTGAGCCAAGATTGTCCCATTGCACTCCAGCCTGGGCAACAAGAACAAAACTCTGTCTCCAAAAACAAAAAAAAAAAAAAAAAAAAAAAGCACAATTAAGAAAATGAAAAGGAACACTTAAAAAACATTAAAAAAACTCAATTTTTAAATTGAGCAAAATATCTGAAAAGACACTTCACCAAAGGTATATAAACACCCAAATAAGCACATGAAAAGATGTTCAACGCTGTTAGTCAATAGAGAAATGGAAATTAAAACCACAACAAGATACTATTACAAACTCAATAAATGGCTCAATTTAAAGACACAGACAATACCAAGTACTGGTGAGGATGTCACCACCAGTGTGTAAAACTTTCATACACTGCTGGTAGAAATGTGACATGGGAAACTTCTTGGCAGTTTATTACAAACTTACACTGTACTTACCATATATGCAACAATTCTAGTCCTTAGGCATTTGCCCCAAAAACTGAGAACACACGATTACATAAAGACTTAGACATGAGTACTTATAGCACCTTTATTCATAATAGCCAAAAACTGGAAACTCAAATGTCCATCAATTGATGAATGAATAGGTACATCATAATATATGCATATAATGGCATCCAACTCAGTAATAAAAAGGAATGAACTACTGACTTAAGCAACATAATGCTTATTCATTATAAGCATAATGAATATAAAAAGCATTATTATTCATTATTTTCGGATTCAACATGGATGAATCTCAAAAGCATTATGCTAAGCTAAATAAGCCAGAGACAAAGATTACATAACTAGGCTTCTATGTACATGAAATTCTAGAGTAAAAACCATAGTGATAAAAAGCATATCAGTTGTTGCTAGTGGCTAAGGAACAGGTGGAGAAGATTATAGCAAAGAAGTAAAAGGGAACTTTGTGGGTATGATGAAAATAAACTTTATCATGATTGTGGTGGTAGTTACATAATTTTATTACCATTTATCAAACTGTTGACTTAAAATGGTGAATTTATTATATGTTAATTATACCTCATCAAAGCTGACCAAAAAGCAAACAAAAGGTCAGGCACCATGGCTTATGCCTGTAATCCCAGCACTTTGGGAGGCTGAGGCAGGAGGACTGCTTGAGGCCAGGAGTTCAAGACCAGCCTGGACAACACAGGGAGACCTCATTTCTACAAAAAATAAAAATAAGTTAGCCATGTATAGTGGTTTCTGTGGTCCCAGCTACTTGGGAAACTAAGGCAGGAGGACTGCCTGAGCCTGGGAGGTCAAAGCTGCAGTGAGCCATTATCATGCCACTGCACTCCAGCCTGGGCAACAGAGCAAGACTCTGTCTCAAAACAAACAAAACCCAGTAACTTGCAGACCCTGCCTCTTGTCCACCCAACACTGGTATTCCCAAAAGTTCTAGAACCTCCTTTTTCTTCTCAGTATGTATTTTTTCATAACATCAACCACTTCCTGTTCATTGTTAAAGCTTAACTCATCATCACTACAGATACCTCCCAAATCACCTCTGATGAGCATTTCTGCAGAACACAAGTGTTTTTTTTTTTCTTTGAGATAGGGTCTTGCTCTGTTTCCCAGGCTGGAGTGCAGCAGCTATTCATGGGTCCAATCATAGCTCAGTGCACCCTCAAACTCCTAGGCTCAAGCTATCTTCCTACCTCAGCCTCCTGAGTAACTGGGACTACAGGTGCACATAGACATACCTGGCTCATTTTTTCTTTTCTTTTCTTTTTTTTGGTAGAAATGTGGTCTCACTATGTTGCCCAGGCTGGTCTTAAACAGCCATACCCAGGCCAGAGCACCAGTCATATTTCTAAATGCCTAGTGAGATCGCTATATCAATACTTCCTGCCCCCAATTCAGCACATCTGAAATTACGCCATCTCTTCCAGCTTCCCTACATCCTTCTAACCAGCTCCTTCTAATAAATCACTCTTAGGTACTCAGGATCAAAGCTGTAGTCACTGACTCAGGCCTTTCCTGTATATTCCATCCTTTTTTACACATTCCCATTGGCCTCATCCTGCTTCAGCCTCCATAACCTGCCCAGGGAAACTACAACGGCTTCCTAAGGAGACTCCCCATCCTAATGCACTCTACCTACTTCTGCCAGATTAATCTTCTTAAAGCTCAGTTCTAATCAATTACATCATTACCTAGCTATTAAAACCATGGATAACTTTCCACTTATCAAACCAAATACAAGCTATTACTGTGGATTTAAGTCTATCCAGAGACAGCCAAGTTTGCCTTCCAATCTCAACTCTCACAACTCCCCTAAATACACCCTTATCTTTAACAAAACATTCCCATCCCCATGCCTTTGTTCATCCCGATAACTGACAGTCCTCACCCACATAATCTTCACCTGTCAAAATCCACACTTCTCCTTCAAAGCCCTATCTCAAAGTTGACTCCTTCCATGAAGCTTTTCACGTTGTAATCACTCTACACTCACCAACACAGATTTTTTTTTTCTGAGACGGAGTCTCGCTTGGTCGCCAGGCTGGAGTGCAGTGGCGCGATCTTAGCTCACTGCAACCTCCGCCTCCTGGGTTCAAGCGATTCTCCTGCCTCAGCCTCTCAAGTAGCTGGGACTACAGGCGCGCACCACCACAGCCAGCCCCAAAGACGGGGTTTCACCATGTTGGCCAGGATGGTCTTGATCTCTTGACCTCATGATCCACCTGCCTCAGCCTCTCAAAGTGCTGGTATTACAGGTGTGAGCCACCACACGTGGCCACCTATACAGATGTAACCACTTCCTCCCCTAACTCTCATACTTCTGCTTACACATTTATGATACTCTGCCTGGTTTGTTATTATTTGTGTACCTGTCTTCATCACTACTGTTCCATCCACCACACAACCAGACTCAAGCTTTGCAAGGCTGGTACTCTGCCCTACTCTCCTGTCCCTTTGAGCCACTGGCATCCAGGCTTTCTCACTGCAAGCACTCAGAACTTTGTGGAAGAAGAATTAATTCTGTTCTAACAAGTCTACAGAGAAATAATAAAATTAGCTACAGTGGGGGCTATAAGGATAAATCAGATAACAGATTGCATTCTGCCTTTCTTATTATAAGTTGGAACTCTGCCCAGAGAGAGAGAGAGATTCCCCGCCCCCACCCCACCCCCAACACCGAGATGGAGTCTTGCTCTGTCACCCAGGCTGGAGGCCAGTGGTGTGATCTTGGCTCACTCTTGGGTTCAAGCAATTCTCTTGCCTCAGTCCCGAGTAGCTGGATTATGGGCACATGCCACTGCACCCAGCTAATTTTCATATTTTTAATAGAGACAGAGGTTTCACTATGTTGGCCAAGCTGGTCTTGAACTCTTGACCTCGTGATCCATCAGCCTCAGCCCCCTAAAGTGTTGGGATTACAGGCGTGAGCCACCACACCAGGCCTGAGAGATTTTTTTAAGGCTCAAAATCCACTAAACCAAATCTTCCTCTAAGAGCATTTTCATTATAACACTCCCCTACTTTATAAATTTGCAATAATTTAAAATGGGTTCTGAACTAGGCATTCTCTATTTGCTCCCAGCCTCCTCAAATCAAGTCTATTCTCTACCCTTCCAAACTCTGCTTTGCACCCTTTGAGGCTGATCTCTGGGATTACACTGCCCAAGTTCTCTTCTTTCTTCCAGTTGCACTGAGCCATTGAGAGCCACACATAGGAGGAAATGGGAGGATGAGAAGAAAAAGAAATTGGGGGGTTTTATTTCTCTAGCCCTTTCTACCTCACAAAGCCATTTCCTCTAGGGCTACAGGTCCTGACCACTAGCTTGGCTTCCACCGCTCCAGCTCTCATCAGTTTCCGGTGTTCCTCTTCTTTTCCCCTCAGGCTTAAAAGTATACTAACAGCTTCCCAATAGTCTTAGGCCTTGGGAACATCACAATACCCTGTTGCTCTCCTTAACCCTACCCAAACCTCTACAACTAGTCCATTTATTTCCTGCCAGGACCCTCACTGATATAGATAGCTCCCCAGGATTAAAATCACTTTGTCTGCTTAAGGCTCACAATCAACTGTCCCCTCCAACCTAACAAATTTTACCACCCCATGCTCCCCAACAGTCTCTGCTCTAGTCAGGTAGGAATCCCTACAAATCCCTTTATCACTCAGTTGAGGTATGTTCACTCCTACCTTTGTGTCCTTACTCATGCTGCTGTCCTCTGTAATGCCCACCCCTTCCTTTCCACTTATACTTTCTACAGTTGCTAATTCAAATCCTACCTCCTCCGCCCTCCGCCCAAATTAAACCCGCTTAAACAACCTTAACCCTCAATTATCTTTCTCATCTTGGAATTTCTGTATCTGGCACAAGGAACTACTTTGAAAACTGTTAAAATAAATATTAGTTGTTACGCTATACGGTCTCTAATTATTTATCGTATATCCCCTAAAGGTAAGTAACATCAGCTATTTTAAGTTTCTTCTTTTGTATTCCTTTATAGTAGTTTAGCATAACATTACAGTAATTTCTAGTTGACCAAAAAAAAAAAAAAAAAAAAAAAATCACTACAATGTTCTAACACAAAAAGTTTGTGACAAACAGCTATAAGCAAATTTACTACGTTTTTAATGATTTTGTTTTCAGTGTAATGATTCCAAATAATGGCTGCTATCAAACTTGGGTGGTTTCTTTTTTAGAACATCAGTGTACTTTTTTTCTTTGAGACGGCGTCTCACTCTGTCGTCCAGGCTGGAGCGCAGAGGCTCACTGCAATGTCCCCCTCTCAAGTTCAAGCAATTCTCCTGCCTCAGGCTCCTGGGTAGCTGAGATTACAGGCATATACCACCACACCAGGCTAATTTTTATATTTTCAGTAAAGATGGGGTTTCACCATGTTGGTCAGGCTGGTCTTGAACTCCTGACCTCGTGATCCGCCCACCTTGGTCTCCCAAAGTGCTGGGATTACAGACATAAGCCATCACACCTGGCCCCAGTGTACTTTTTTTTTCCCCTCAAAGAAACAGGGTCTTGCTCTGTTACCTAGATTAGAGTTCACTGGCACAATCATAGCTCACTGGAGCCTTGGGTTCAACTGATCGACCTGCCTCAGCATCCTAAGTAGCTAGGACTACAAGCACATGCTACCACTCACAGCTAATTTCTTTCTTTCTTCCAGAGACGGGGTCTCACTATGTCACCAAGGCTCCTGGCCTCAGGCAATCCTCCTGTCTCAGCCTCCCAAAGTGCTGGAATTGCAGGGGTGAGCCACCGTGCACTGCTCATCAATGCACTTTTTAATGAAAGAATCTTTGGGGAAAAAAAAAAGAGTAAGTTATCCATTTGTCAACAGTCTGTTACGGTAATAGATGCAATTAATTCAGAATTGCAAACAGAAATGTCAGCACATGCAAATACCTTAATTTGCAGTTGACCACTGGCCATGAATCAGACACTACACATCAACAGAAGTTACTTTCTAGAGCAGCGAAGATCCTGGGAGTCCTTATATTGTCTGTAGAAAAAAAATCACCTCCCACTTCTTTAGAATCATCAAACTGTTAGCAACTATAAAGGAAAGCCTATATCATGACAATGAATATTTTTAGTAAATTTATCCTCACAGAACTCCCAATGTTATATCCAATTGAAACTGCAAGAACTCATTCTAATGGGCTCCCTAAAATAAAAAATGAAGAAATAGCAAAAATGTCAGAAGTACGTACTCTGGCTAGCTCCTCAAACAGTCACAAAACACCTATATATGCATATGATTTTAGGGAGAAAAAAATAAAATTCAAAAGATTATCTGAAAGAGTTAATTGTATCAAAAGAAATAGGGATAGAGGAGAAAGACGTAATAGTATAAACCACTGACTAGCTTCAAAGTTATCTTTTAACCTCTTCATCAAAAAATAAACAAAATAAAGGCATGAACCCCTAGTATATTCTAATGAACCAAGGGTCAGTCCTATTTGTGCATTTTTCTAAATCTGTAAATATGTGTTAATTTTAACAAAGGTATTCTAACTTCTCACTACAAGAACTTAACAAGAATGTACAAAATTGATCCGTAATAAGGAGGTCTACTACATACAAAGCAGTGTCCCTAAAAGACTCAGAACCTCAAAGCATATAAAGATATACAAGCAATTACAGTACAAAATGATAATGTTCCCGTAACAAGGCTACACATCAGGAGCTGTGAATAACACTAAGATAATGAAGAGAAAGACCGGCCAGGACACAATAGACCAATCCTGGGCCACCACAAAAGTTGAGTTGAAAAGGACGGACCTAAAATAAAAGAGCAACATTAAATTGAGCTTGTAAGGAGATGAATTTTAAGGACATGTAGAAGGTATGCTCAGCGGGACTAGGCTCAATCAACATTTTCATAGCGTAGTTTCAATCAAGAAACAAGGTACTGTTTAAGCTATGAAATATCCTATTCATTGCAGCCTTGTTTAGAATAGTTAAAAAAAAAAAAAACAAAGGGTAATAAAAGTAATGAAAAGGGGAAATGATTTTTGGTTTGTTTTTTGTTTTTAAATAGAGATGAGGTCTCACTATGTTGCCCAGATTGGTCTCCAACACCTGGGTTCAAGAAATCCACCTGCCTCAGCCTCCCAAAGTATTGTAATTACAGGTAGGAGCTACTGCACCCAGCCAAGAAACAATCTAAAGTCCGCAAATAATAAAGTGCATAAATAAATTATACACATATACTACAATTCAAGGCAATCATTAAAATGAATGAGGAAGATCTATAATTATTTGAAATGTGTTAAGTTGAAAATGATAACTACGATACATTAAGTTAAAATACATTAAGATGCAGAACAAGCACCCATTTCAAGGTATATATACAAAAGAATTAAAAGCAGAGACTCAAACAGGTATTTGTACACCAATGTTAACAGCAGCATTATTCACAATAGTCAGAAGGCAGAAATAGATCAACTATCCCTCAACAGATGAATGGATAAACAAAATGTGGTATATATACACACAATGAAATATTACTCAGCCATAAAAAGAAATGAAATTTTGAAATATACTATGAGTAGATCTTTAAACTATCATGTTTCATGAAATAAGCCATTTGTGTAAAAAGAAAAAGAAGAGGGGCCATACGTGTGAATGCATGACTAGAGTGGTTGAAAATTTCCGAAAGACACGTAAGAAACGAATGACAGTTAACTCTGGGAAAAACCAGGAAATGAAGATACAGTATGAATGAATTAAAGAGAGATATATCTTTTGCTATAACCTTCTTCATACTAGGTAAGTTTCTTAACATTTGTATACATTGCTTAAATATTTTTTTATTTAAAAAAAGGGGGGCAAGAATAATTTTCCATGGATGCTAAAATGAGTGACAAAGGGTTGTGAGAGAGACAATTATCACATGATCTCAAAATACCACCACCTAGACTGCTTATTAATTACAAAGAGGAAAAAAATGTACATTTGCAAAGAAATAATCTGGTGATAGTAACCACCTTAAACAAGCAATCAAACTCAGCATCACCTATAAAGGAGGAAAATGGTATTAAGTGCCTCCTGAGGTGACTTAAGGAGTACATAACATCACCTATATAGTGTTAATGCAGTAAATGTTTAACTTGAATACATAATCTTAAATAAACAATACACAAATTCATATTGCAGAACATTGTATAAGACAACTGACCTAGATTATTCAATAAAGTTAATGCCACTTGGAAAAAAGAGGCTGGGGATTATTCTAGATTTAAAGAAACATAAACACCAAAAGCAGTATGTGAATGTGACTGGATCCTGAACCTGAAAAAAAACAAAAAGCAACTATAAAAGACATGTGGGAAACAAGAAAGATTTAAACAGAAGTGTTGCGTATTAGGTGATAATGAATTAACGTTATTCTCCTCTGGTGTGATAAAAGTATTGTGGTTATGCTGGATTATGTCCTGCTTCTTAGGGGATACATGCCAGTGTACTGGGAGAGTATGGGGAGTATCATGATGACTACAACTTACTCTCACTTAAAGCAAAATGTACGTATGTTTAGAGGAGAAGAAAAAAGCAGTTGCTGCAAAATGCTGCAATTTGTGAATCTAGGTGAAAAGCACTATTCTTCATATTTTCTATAAATTTGAGAAATTTTCAAAATCAGAGTTTGGGGAGGAGTGTAGAAACAGCTGAATCAGGCACAGCTGGGCCCCAGTAACATAAAAGAGGAAAGAAAAAAAAAGGTTATCTTTTGCAGTAAAAGTATACATAGGAATTAACTGATAAACATGGTTTTTCCATTATTAACCATCTTCTTCCTGATGGAGCATATGTAATAAACTCAATTATCCCCAGGAGTATCTGTATTAAACAAATCTCACTTTTAATTTCCTTACAACATAATTGTTTTTCTTTAAGTAATTACAGTGATACCATCTCTATAAATTTAGAGTTAGATTTGTAACTCTTGCTCAAAAATGAGCTGGCAGAAAAACACTGTTCCCGTGCACATAGACACTAAGTTGCCTACCCTTCCTACAAGTAAGAGAAAAGCCAGACAGCAAGATGACAAGTTTACTTAAGCTTGTGCTTTGTACAAATTACAGAGAAGGAAGCTAAAGGGCAGCAAATATCCTGGTTCACCAAAAATTATAGGAAGAAAGAATCTTCCATCTCTTAAATCTTCAACCCGCATTTTCATTGTTTCAAAACAGTATGAATTCCTATATGAAAACATCTAGACAAATCTGTATTGCAACATGACTAGAAGTAAGTTATAGCAGGGAAAATCTAAAAGGCAAACTGATTTGGAAATGTGTATGTACTTAACTTTCCTATTAATACATCTATTGCCTTGAGAATTCACTTTTATACAAAACACTGAAGTCACACTACGAAGAACTGATTCAGAAGGAAATGGGAAGTTTTTCTTGTTTCCTCATCTTGAACTGTACCTAACTCCCTCCTGAGAATCTCTCTGGTTGACAAAAAAAATAAGCAGAATATGAAAATAAATCCATTCCTGTGGAACTCATGAAGCTGCACACTTACTATATATATATACTTCTATGAATGTAAATTATACTTTGGTATAAAAGGTTTTTAAACATTTTTAAATAAAACACATAGGTACAAATTTAACAAAACATGCAGGATCTACATGCTAAAAATTAAAAAGACATTGATGAAGGAAATCAAAGATCATCAAAATAGATGGAGAGACATGCCACATTCCTAAATTGGAAAACTAAATATTGTAAAATGTCAATTCTCCTCCAAATTGATCTATAAATTCAATCTAATATTTAACAAAATACCGGAAAGTTTTTTTTGTAGTTATGAGCAATCTTATTTTAAAATTTTATATGGAAAGAGTAAGGAACTAGAATAGCTAAAAACAGACACCTGACCATCAACTTACAATCAACAATATTGAGACACATAAATAAAACATATTGCCCAATTCTCAAAAAGAAGAATATTTTCAAAATAAGACCCTCATAAAAATCTGCTTGGACAGAGAGAATGATTAACGAAGCACATTACTAGACGTTGTCAATAAATCAGGAAGTAAGATTTGGTAAAGAATCTATAGGTGGTTTCTAAAGAACTGACTTCAAGTACAAAAATCCATTTCACAACACAACAGGCTCTTTTCCCTCCCACCACTACAACAGTACTGATAATCAGATATGGAGAGACACACACACACGCACACACACACACTCATAAGTACACACACTAAAAGAGGTCATAAATAGAGTACTCCAAAAGAACCACACTTTATTCTTCTTAATGTTTACAAAACCTGAGTCACTTATCTTTTAATCTAGGACAGTGTGAAAGGGTTTTTTTTTTAATATCAACCCACAAAATAATCAATAAATCCCCAAAGTCTAAAGAAAAAACAATAAAATGAAGATTTATACTACTCAGAGTCTCCTTGAACTAGCCTATCCCCAAATAATATTTTACCCATTGACCTAGCCTGTACTAACAGGTCAGCTATTAGTATGGGAGGAAGAAGAGAGAAAGCTATCCATCCCAGTTTGCCCAGGAGATTAACATTGTATGCCTGTTGTTTCTGCATGTACCATTTTACTGTGGCAGAGGCAGAAGATCAAATGCCTATTAATGTCCTCTTCTAAGAATACAGTATTTTGGCCAGGCGTAGTGGCTCACGCCTGTAATCCCAGCACTTTGGGAGGCTGAGACAGACGGATCACCTGAGGACAGGAGTTCGAGTCCAGCCTGGCCAACATGGTGAAACCCCTTCTCTACTAAAAATACAAAAATTAGCTGGGCATGGTGGTGGGTGCCTGTAATCCCAGCTACTCAGGAGGCTGAGGCAGGAGCATGGCTTGAATCCAGGAGGCAGAGGTTACTGTGAGCTGAGATCAGGCCTGCACTCCAGCCTGGGTGACGAGAGCAAAACTCTGTCTCAAAAAAAAAAAAAAAATACTGTATTTTAAGTTATACAATAATATGTATAGAATTTGGAAAAGAGTATTTCTATAAATAGACCTATAAAAAAATCTGAACAACTACACATCACAATTTAACAATGATTATTCTTCATGGTATGATTACAGATAGTTTTCACCTTTTTCTACTATCTAAAAATCATTTTTTACAACAAATATATTACTTTTCACACTTAGAAGGGAGTTATTTCCATTTCTCAAAATGCAACTTTTCTTTGTGGCCCAAATCCTCATCTCAAGAGCATGCACTACTCTTCTTTAATATGTTATTCGCCAAGAACTAAGGCTATGTGATTTAGTATAAACAACATTAGCTTTGTGGGGGATTTTAGGATTTTTTTTTTTTTTTTTTGAGACAGAGTCTGGCTCTGTTGTCCAGACTAGAGTGCAATGGCATGATAGCTCATTACAACTTCTGCCTCTCGGTTTCTAAGGATTCTCACGCCTTAGTCACCTGAGTAGCCGGGATTACAGACGTGTACCATCACATCCAGCTACTTTTTGTATTTTTAGTAGAGTCAGGGTTTTGCCATGTTGGCCAGGCTGGTCTTGAACTCCTGGCTTCTAGTTATCTGTCCACCTTGGCCTCCCACAGTGCTGGGATTACAGGTGTGAGCCAGTGTGCATGGCCAACATTAGCTTTTAAGATGCAGAAATTAAATCCAAGAACCAGCTCTGCTGTGGAAAATATGAAACCTACCTGTTTACTTTTCAAAGTTGTTAAGAGGATCGAATAAGAATTCATGTGAAAGTACTTTAATGCAATGTACTAATGTGAACTATGATTATTACAAGTTCATGAATAAAACTATATAACCTCAGATCTCATGTATAAAATAAGGGGGGTCTTAAATGAGTTCCAATGCATGTCTAAATCCGAAATTCTGTATTAACAGTGTCCTCTTAACTCAATATTCTACTTGCATCTAATCTACCTCCCATAGAGGTATACCTTTTTTATGGATAATAGTTCCCAGGTCTTCATGCTTTCTATCCTCACTAGGACATAGCCAACTCTCCACATTCTTCTCTTATGGCTCTGATTGTCTGAAAGTTAAAGAAAATATATCTGTTCCTTCCAAACAGACTTTAAATCCCCTCTTAATCTAATTTATATTTCATACTCTCCACCTTCCATATCTTGCAGTGTAGAGCAGTGGCTACGCACGTGAAACCTGGAGCCAGGCTACCCCGGTTTAGATCCTGGCTTTACTACGTCACTAGCTCTGCAACGTAACCTTGAATAATTTACTTAATCTCTCTGTGCCTCAGTTTCTTCATCTGTAGAAGAGGTATAATAAGAGTATGCCTACTGCAAAAGGTTGTGTAAAGTACTGAAAACAGTGCCTGGAAGTAGTAAATGTTACTTAGTGACGGATCAAGTCCTTTTCTAACCTTGCTTCTCTAAAAGTGTAATGCTTACAGGCTAAGATCAAACAATGAACCAACATTTGCCTCTTGCTGCTTTCTCACTAAAAAAGTCTTATTATTTACCTATCAAAAGCTTCTCCGCATCACTGTAATGAAGTCAAACATGCTCTTCATGGTTGGATATATTTTTTTTTTACTCTGTTCAAATCCTCTAACCTATTAGTCCATTCTCATGCTGCTATGAAGAAACACCCAAGACTGGGTAATTTAAAAAGGAAAGAGGTTTAATTGCCTCACAGTTCCACAGGGCTGGGGAGACCTCAGAATACTTACAATCATGGCAGAAGGAGTTAGCAAACACATCCTTCTTCACATGGCGGCAAGGAGAAATGACAAGCAAAAGTGGGAAAAGCCCCTTTTAAAACCACCAGATCTCATGAGAACTCACTATCAGGAAAACAGCATGAGGGGAACCATCCCCATGATTCATTTACCTCCCACAGGGTCCATCTCACCACACATAGGGATTATGAGAACTACAATTCAAGATGAGATTTAGATGGGACACAGCCAAACCATATTACCTAACATTTCCCAAAATGTGTTCCTTAGATCACTAGTTCCTCAAGATATTGTAAGGGGGGAAAAAAGGTTCAGAGATCAAATAAATTTGGAAAATACTGAGTTAATGTTAAACAGGCTTCTTTACTGTAAGTCTTTTACATGTTAATATGTACTTGAAATTCTAAGAGAGAATAAAGTACACATTGTTTTCCAAGTTTATTCAACTCTAGAGCCCTTTTGTCAAGGTGCCACATTGGGAAATGCTGCTGCTCCAGTTCTTTGACAACTTTTAATACAAAATATGCTGTCTTATGTAAACTCAGCATTTTATTAATCTGATTCACACAAAAGGTCTGTTCTCAAGTTCATGCTGAGAAATCTGGCTCAATAAACTAATAAGTACTGCCCTGCACAAATTACTTTTGAAATTTCTGAATATCAACATTGTCCTCTTAAAAAGAACAAACATCAGTGACCAGCTCCACACTCTAAGTCACAAGCTATTTATTTTCATGATGGGATTTAACCTATTTATTTACCAATATCCTTTGAATAAAGTCTATTTATTCAACATTCCCTTAAAGGAATTCCACCACAGAACCTTGCCAATCATCCCAGTACCAGTGCTGGCATAAATATAGTGTCCCAAACATACAACTTACAGTGTTGAAGAAATACTAAAAAAAGAAAATGCCATCTAACACATGAATGAAGAAGGAACAATAAAATTTCACTATTTTGCAATCCCTGATGAATTAGGAAGTCTAAGCAATTACCATCAATAGCTGCTAACATCACAAAGAGATTAAGACCTTACCTAATCTCCTGATGAAAACACAAATCACTCCTGTAAAATACTGAGGAAAAAAAACCATAAAAACCAACCTATCAATTCACAGAAAATTCAGGAAACAGAAGAACATGTTAAGTGACATTACAGAGATACAATCAGCAAAATGAGACTAAGGGAAACTTAACAGGGCAAACAACCTGGTTTCTTTAATTTAAAAATTAAGAAAAAAAAAAGATGGAGAGTCTAAAGATTTAAAATGATTAATAAACACACCAAACTATTGCAAAGTATGAATCTTATTTGGATTACACTTCCAGCAAATAAATTATAGGTCTATATCTATTTATAAATCAGAGAAATATGAAGCCTGATTCATATTTGATATTAAGAACTTGCTATACTTTTTTTGGTATGATAATGTTATTATGGTTATGCTATAAAAAGAGAAAGAGAGGCTGGGTGCGGTGGCTCACACCTGTAATCCTAGCACTTTGGGAGGCCAAGGCAGGCAGATTATGAGGTCAGGAGTTCAAGACCAGGCTGACCAAAATGGTGAAACCCCATCTCTATTAAAATACCAAAGATTTGGAGAGATCCAAGATGGCCGATTAACAACAGCTCAGGATTGTAGCTCCCAGTAAAAGCGCAGAGAGCGAGTGGACGCCACACTTTCAGACGAATTTTTGTTGCCCACAGACTAGGAGATTCCCGGCGGAGGAGCCACACGGGTCGCCAGCGCGACTTTTTTGGCCAGCGCGGCTATTTTGCCGGCGCCCCAGCACGGCGCTTCTCGGCGCGGAGTATACGGG
>CAUYLG010027080.1:0-115255 GCA_963573385.1 Cacajao melanocephalus
GCCTGGGCAGTAGAACAAGAATTCTGTTCTCTCTCCCTCTTTTTCTTCCTCTTTCTTTCTCTCGTACATTCTTTTTTTTTCTTTCTTTCACTCTCACTTTCGTTCCTCTCTTTTCCTTTCTTTTAAAAAATAAAAAATAAAAATAAATAAAAATAAAAAAAACTGGAACTCGGCACTGTTGGTGGGAATGTAAAACGGTGCAACCACTGTGGAAAACACTATGGCCGTTCTTCAAATAATTAAACACACAATTATCTTGTAATCTAGAAATTCTACATCCGGTTATATACCCTAAAGAATGGAAAGCAGTACCTCAAAGATATACTTGAACTCTAGTGTTTGTAGCAATATATTCACAATAGCCAAAACGTGGAAACAACCCCTGTCCATCAACAGATGAATGGATGAGCAAAATATGATCTATCCATGCAACCCATATACGTGGACTATTGTTTAACAATAAAAAGGAAGAAAATTCTGATACACAGTCACAACATAGATGAACCCTGAAGACATTAAGTGAAATAAAGCCAGTCACAAAAAGACAAATACTGTGTGATTCCACTTAGATGAGGTACCTAGTGGAGTCAAATTCATAGAGACAAAGTAGGATGGTGGTTGCCAGAAACTGGAAGGTAGTGGGGAGAGAATGGGGTTATTTTCTCATAGGTATAGAGTTTCAGTTTTGCAAGATGTAGAGAGCTCTGGAGATGGAGAGTGGTGATGGCTGCATAACAATATATTTAATGTCACTGAAACATACACTTAAAAATGGTAAAAATTATAAATTTTATGTGATGTGTATTTTACCAAAATTAAAAAGAGAGAGAGTGAGATGTGTGCTCTCTTCTCTCCTCTCTCTCTCTCTCTGTCTCCTCTCTCGACTGCGAGTTCAGAAGGGGTGGGGAGCAGTTGGGGAAGAGAGCAGAGCGTTGGCCTGGAACCGTAGTTTGAATCTCAGTGCTCGATGCTAATACTGCTCAGCCTTGAACCTCGGCTGGCAGCTTCTGCGGCAGTTGGTGCCACCATTCATAGGAACATTAATTGTCTTTTTCTCCTCTCCATGCTGGATCTGAAAAACACCGTATAAACTCTAAAGCACTGTTTTCTGCAGTCTTGTCATTTTGCATTCACCTCTTAGTCACAGGAGGTCCATGCTTCTGTGACCCTGTGGCTGGAGCCAAGTGCCTTCCCTGCTGAAGGCCACACCACCACCCACTGGAGCCTTGTTATCTGAATTCTATTTCTGTCCTGTATACCTTTGGCAAGTGAAATGTCTCCTCTGGAGGGTGAGAAAAGGCATCTGCTGTTCCTCTCTATGCCAGAATATTGCTCAGCACAGGTGGGGGATACCTAAGGCCCTGAAGCTTCTGCTCCTCTGGAGATGGAAATGACAGCATCATCTCCCCTAAATAGAGTTCTATGCCCTTGGGAGGGAAATAAGGGGGCTACATCTTTGAGGACTCAGATGCTGGAGCCAGGGAAGCAGAGGAGCTGACCCCAGACTAGAGCCTGCAACATAGTGCTCCTCTTCACCCCCAAAACATCCCCAAAGCCAAAAGGCAGGAGAAGAGAGGACTGTGTTGGTCTAAGCCTCACTTCCCTTCACCTGGTGAGACACTATTTCTATTCTGCTTCCCCACAAAGCATCCCTGGATTCTTTCACTTATTCACTCCATAAACAGATATGTACTAAGTCCCCATAAAGAACACCAGTTCCTACTGTCATTCTGAGGCTCTTTGTAAAGTGCTCAGCCAGAGCCTGGCTTCTGACAAGTCCCCACATCTCTACATGTTCCCCTAGGGATATGTTGTCATCAGAATTTTCCAGGAGTTGTTCCACTCTCTGAGATCACAGGCCACGGCTGCAAACATGTCTTTTCCCTTTCTCCCACCTGTGCTCTCTGGACGGATGCTCTAGCCCATGAATCCTTGGCTCCTGGTCTCCATATGGGTCTATCCATCATTAGCCAAGGTCAAGTCACAGGTGCCTCCTATCATTTCTCAATTATGGGTGGCCCCTGGGCCAGCACCACAAAGTGGGCTCTGCTTGACTCATATTAATTAAATATCACAGGCTCCAGGGAAGGAGCCGGGGAAGGAGGCTTGGCAGCTGGCCTCTCTAGGTGCGTAGCTCCTTCTCCAGGTAAAAATGTGTTCACTAATTCATTCGACAGATATTTATGAGGTCCCTACATGTGTCCAGGATGGACACCATGCCAATCTCTGGGTACCCAGTAGCAAAAAAGATCAGCACGAATTATGCCCTGTGGTGCATGTACACCAGTGAAAAGGTCCCCATACTCCAAGATGCATCTTTGTGACCTGGAGTGATAGTCTGGGTAGGAGGGCCTTCAGGCTCCATAGCAATGAAAAAACAGATGTGGGAGTAAGGTGAGGTAGGGGAAATGTGACAGTTGCCTCATTTCTGAGTTCAGTAAGCATCAGTGATGGAAACCAGAGGCAGTGTGGCTCAGGACGGGGGTCCTGCCTGGCTCTAGGAGTAAGAAGACCCGATCTCTGACCTCCTCTCCAGCCCTAACACTCTGATTTTGTGACTCTCAGATTCTTTGGTGCCTGTCCTTCTTTACAGTAAAGGAGAAAAAAATTAGCTTACTCACTGTATGTTAACAGTTATCACATGGAATCCTCCTCACCTACCATGCAATTCTTCATGCTAAATAAATGAGGACTACAAGGGTGACGTTATTGGAACGTTTCAGAACCAAACCCTGCAAAGAAGAGGAAAAAGTCTGCTTTGTGTCTTTGAGTTTCCATAATCAAAATCTACCCATTTCTCTGCCTGCCTTTCTTCCTTCCCTTCTTTGCTTATTCAGTGTAATACAGCGTGGCAAGCCCCTGACATGTGGCCAGGTACATGGGAGCCACTCAGCACATGTCTCAGGATAGTGACTGCTGTGGAATAAGAGGTCAGGGTACTGGCACGGGCGGAACACCAGGCATGCCTTTGCCCATTTGATTCTCTCAGTGAGATTCAACCCCTGCAATCTGGGCACATTTGCCACTGTTTAAGGATAACACCAAGGCTCAAAAACTGGAAGTGACTGTCCAGAATTCTCCAGGCCTCCCTTACTCCAAAGTCCTGGCTCTTCCTGCCGCACTGTTCAGAGGACAGGCCTGGGGACAAGACCAGAAACGTGAAAGAGAAATGATAGTACAGGTTGCTGACAGACATGCTCTGGAGAATGGTCATTTTACTAATTGTGAGCCCATTGACGGAAAAGGAGAAGTTTTGACTCCTATCCTGAGTATTCTAAGGTTTAGAATTCTAGCAGTGCTCTGACTATCCTGACAAGCAGTCAGAGACACAGTTAAGGCTCCATCCACATGGACAGCCCTCTCTGAACCATGTACGAGTGACAACTGAAAACAGTAATTAGTGTTCAGTATGTACCGAGAGCTGTTCACTGTATTTTATTTGAACTGATTTCATCTTTATAACAACTCCAGAAGTTATCACCATCGTTTTACAGATGAGGAAACTGAGACACAGAGAGATTAAACAGCCTATCTGTCATCACGTGGTCATGCCGCTGAAATGCTGGTATGGCGGTTTCTGAACCCTGGTGCTTAGGACTGGAGCCCAATGCCTTAACTTTCATAAAACACCGTCTTCTCAAATGCACACCAGTAGGAAACTGACTGAGTGAATTAGGGGAGTACCCACCCAATGGAATACCACATAGCCATCAAAAGTACTCATAATTATTAATATATAGGAAAATGTAGAATAAAATGTCAGATACAAAATTACACATTTTATTATTTTATTGATATCTAAAAATGTCAAGGAAAGACTTAAGAAGGATATTCCAAATAAGTTCAGCTATCCATCCAGTCATTCATTTATCTAACCATTTACCCATCCACCCATCCACTCGCCCATTCATCCACCCCTTCATCCACCCAGCTATCTATCCAGCCAGTCAGCTAGCCAGCCATTCATCCACCCATTCACCCATCCACCCATCCACTCATCTATCCATTCATCCACTCACCCATCCATTCATTCACCCATTCATTCATTCATCCACCCATTCATCCACTTATCCACCCACCTACCCATTTATCTATCCATCTATCCACCCACTTATTCATCCATCCAACCACCTATTCATCCATCCATCCACTCATCTATCATCTATCCACTCACCCATCCATCCCTCCATTCATTCATCCATTCATTAGTCAGTCTAGCCATCTAGCCATCCAGCCTTTCATCCACCCACTCTTCCACCCATCCACCCATTCATCCATTCATTCAACAAGTATTTATTGAGTACCTCCTTGTATCTGCTGCCCCTGAGGTGACAAATGGGACTCTACAGTTGATAAGCCACACAGGGGTAATCTCTGCCCACTGGAAGCAGTCTGCCTAGTCAGGCAGACTGCAACCAATCAATGCCACAGATAGATGGTTAATGGTGATTGTGACCTGTGTGACGTGTGGCAGGGACTAGGCCATCAAATGACAGAGACACAATTCTAAACCTGAATGGGAAGTCAGCCAGGAAGGGCTCCCAGGAGGATGGGATGTTTGAGTAGCACCCTGAAGAATGAGCGGAAGTCAGCCAAGTGCAGGGTAGAGAGGAAAGTGCTCTGGGCAGAAGGCACAGCAATGCCCAAAGTCTCTGAAAGGGGAGGGGACCAGCCCACTCTAGGGACAGAAGAAAAGCCAGCACAGCTGGAGTAGGGGCACAAGGCGGTGGGGGAATCATTCTTCCTGGATTCTGAGGTTAACAGTAATTTTTTCTTCCTGCCTTTGTAATGAGTATGCATTTCTTTAATAAGAAGAAGAAAGGTTTAAAGAGGGTTAAAATGAAAAGAGTGAAGCTTCCTGAGGAAGACATAGAACACACAGGACAAGGCTGTCATTACAGGAAAGAGACTGGGGCCAGAAACAGAGCTGGGGCTGGCGAGGCAACCAAAGACTCCTCCCTACCGACCCCTACTCCAGCCTCCCTTCCATGCTGGGCCTTCCTCTGGGGGGATTTAGGCAGGGAAAACAGGGAGGGGGCTGTGTTGGAAGAGTCTGGCATGAGGAATAGATATTAATGTCGCAGGAGGGGGAGCTGAGGGAAAAGCAGACTATTAAAATTCTGTAGTCCTGAAAAATACATAAGTCTAAAATAAGACTAATGAGACATTTACTGGTGTGGTTGCCTTGCATTAATGACCCTGCTGAGGATAAGATCGCAGAAGGCTTTCAATGTAATTACCAGGCTAATGATTAGCTGTGACATCACTGGAGACTAAGACGCAGTCTTGTTTTGGATTGCTTTCAATGTCAGGATGCCGCTGACCGCCCGGCTGTCTGAGCAATCTCGGGGTGCCTGCACCCCACCCCTCTGTCCCTTCCTCCCATGGCTGCGGCTGCTGGCCTCCAGCCAGCACACCCCCCTACTCCCCTCTTTACCTTCCATGCCTGCATTCCTGAACATTTTAGGAAGACCTCTGGGACCAGGAACTTCAAGCAGCAATTTGTCAGCACGGTTTGGGACTGGGGGGTTGAATGCCTGGAAAAGTGGAATGTCTAGAAAGAATCTTTAATGAACAAGTGATGCATTAACTGATGAATGCTCTCAAAACCCTTCTGTCCCATGAGATTCAGGAAGGACCAGCAGACAACATATAAGGCTTCATCTCAGAGAACCACTGGCTCTGAGTCTACCCGGCCCACCCATTTAAGCAGATGGGCAATGCTGAGGCTCGGAGAAGAGAACTCACTTCCTGAACATCACTTGGCAAGCTTTAGATTCTCCATGTGGATTATAGCAAAATACAAGAGGAGAGTGACAATCTTATCTAGCCTTCCCTCTTCTGGAATCCATGGCTTTTGAAATTGCTTATTGCATTCCCTTGTCATAAAAACACAGAATAAGTTCTAATTAACTGTTAACCTTTGATTAAGTCTCATGCCTACCAACACGGAATTAAGAAGGATAGCCTGGACAATGGCATGGAGATGGGAAGGACTCATTGAGACTTGCTGGTGTATTGCTGAAGAGTTAAGCCTTTATTTTATAGATGCCAGGGATACAGGGAAGAGATGAATCCTAGGGATATGGTTCCCGGTCTTCGGACTAGCTGAAAGCTTTCGGGACACACAGAGCTTCATATACAGCAGCACATCCTCTTTCTTGAGAGTCTATCCAGGATCCTGTTGCAGGAAACATCAAGCCATCAAGGGGAGGAATGATGGAGGAAGAAACTTGGGAAAAGCAAAAGACAGTCCAGTGCAGAGTAAGGAATGGCATGGAGTAAGAGATTCAGAACCAGGACTCTGAAAAGTTAGGTAATTTTGGAGCTTCTCTTTTGCATGAGTTTGGCACAGAACCATGTAATGGTGGTTTAAAGTCATTTAGACCTAGATAGTAAGTTTCCATTGAAACAGCTCCCATAGCGCAGGGGACTGGAGCAATGGGGGATTGAGCTGGAGGAAGGGGAGAATGGGAGGCCAAAAGCAGAGAAATTCAGAGCATCTCCTGCAGTAACACTAAGATCTCTGCAGATAGCAGGGTGCATAATGATGCATGATAAATACCTGTTTCATTTCCATGCCCCCAGAAACTCATATTCTGGAATCCACCCCTCCTAGGCTTGCCTGCATCACCAGTGCACATATCTTGCACATCGAGAAGAGCATAGAGTTCGGGGAGATGACGTCATCCAGAAGGATGGAGAGAGAAAATAGGGTTGCACAGAGCCTCCCTTCTACCAATTTACAGAGGAAGAGACTGTAGTCCAGACTGGGCCATGACTGGCCAAAGATCACACACCCAGGTGTTCCCCCTCCAGCCCACTGATCCTCCATTCCACAAGTTAATTCCTTTCTTCCTGCACTTCCTTTTTAGCAATTCCAAGATGGCAGGTTGAACAGATAATTCAGCTTAGAAACTGAACTAGAAAAGGACGGGTTATCTTAAACAGTCATTATAAGAGCACAATCAACTGCTCTGTTTGCAGGGACAGATCATAATAAGACAAATATGAGGTGAGCAAAGGAAAGCCGTTTTTCCCCGAGACTTGATTGTGCAGTGCTTAGCAGAGAGGCAGCTATGAGATCGTGCATGGATTCCAGGCAGAGAATAAACCCCATGCCAACAGACACTGGTGCACACCCCAGGCTTACAGATGTGGAGGGCAACCCCATTCCTCTAAAACTCAGGTCAGATCCAGAGCAGAGGTTTGCTTTGCTTGGATCATGCCAAGCATCTTGGGTGGCACCATCTGCTTCTACCACCCACCACCGGGTGCCCCCCAGATCCCTCTCAGCCTTCAAGATCACCTCAAAGTGTCAAAGCCAGAGACATGAGCATTCAAGTCCTGATTCTGTCCCTCCTCACCCAGGTAGCTTTGAAAGAGTGAGTTAAGCCCTTGGTGTGGCTCCGTCTTGACTTTTAACCACCTGGTTCTCAGTTTCCTCATCCTTAAAATGGTCGTAGAAATTGTCGTAGGTGCCTAGAGGCAGGGGCTTCACCAGATGAAACTGGAGGTCTCTTTCAAGGTCTGAGATTTCTTTTCTCAGTTTAACTCACCTTTGATTCTCTGCTCCCAATACAAGCAAGCATATTTTCCTGAAGACAATACCATCAGATTTGACTTCAAATTATCTGAGCTCCACCTCTTCCAAGCTGTGGGATCCCGAATAAATTTCTGAGTCTGTCCAATTTCATGTCTCCAACTATGGATTAGGTACAATAAAAGATATTGTCTTGAGTTGTATTTCCTAAGGAGAACCTAAGTCTGGAACTGGGGCCAGAGTGAAGGCATGAGAACAGGGTGTGCATGGCACATCTTGTTTAGTTGGCGAGTGAGGTGCCCAGGGTGCAAAATTTAAAGAAACCCTCACTCTCAGACACATACAAGTGCAAAGTCAACCCCTGAAAGCAGAAGCCTCCTTAAATTTTGTGCCCTGAGTGCCTCTTCTGCCTTACCCTAGTCCTGTCCCTGAGGCTCTGATGACTTTTATGCAAGAGATTTCTTTTGGGAGAGCTCTCAGGAGAAAAGTTTGTAAAGATGAGAGGAACAGGACAGAGAAGGGGAAGAAGCCAGGCCAAGTAGTGGTTTTGATTGAGTCCTCACCTTTGCTTGATTCCTGGGAGCTGTGGATCATGAATGACACCAAAACGTTGCCCTCCAGCAAGGCAGGGGAGCTCCTATGTTAGGAATCCCTACCATTGATTACAGGCCATCCCTGAGTGTGCATAATTCCTCGGGCATTTCTGAGCAAGGTGGCTCTAGAGCCAATCTTGGAAAGCAGAGGGAGGAGTCAGCAACCAACACTCAAATAGCTCAGGGCTGGGTGCACAGAACAGGCAAAGGGGATTCGGATGAAGACCAACAATGCCTGCTGTGAGTGTCTTCTCCACAGGTTGGCTGGAGGGTTAAGGAAGGGGATGGTGACACGGCACATCCTGTTTAGCTGGTGCATAGCAGACTCTCAACTAAGAGTAGTTAATATTACCCTAGACAAAACAGCAAGCTCCATGGAAGCAGACTTCATCTCAGTGTCTGTCACTCTATTCCAGGTTCTTAGTTTAGTGTTGGTCGCATAGTAAGTTCTCATTTGTTCACAAAATGAATGAGTTATGGTTACTGGCATCCATTGTTACCATTACTTTGGCTGAATATGACTATACAAATATGTGACAAATAGATGAGACCACTCTTTCCAAACTTGAAGTGAGAAGACGTTTCCAAAGGAAGGACCTTAAATTTTATTTTGGTTTTAGTTATTTTCTTTTTGAATTTCCAGTTGACAAGTGCTCAGGGCAGCTTCTCAGCTTCCAAAGCCCTGGGATAACAGGCCGACTCTGTGACCTGCTCTGCTATGCTGGCTTGAGGTCTCTGGCTCTCGATAGACCCTTGGCCTTGTCCCATCTTTCCCATTAGCCATCTCCAAGCCAGACTCCTATACAGGTCATCATGCTCTTTCTCTAGGACATGGCTGTCCGTGGCTCTCAAATTCTGGGCTGAGCCTCATGACCTTTGTCAAATCCCCTCACAGATGTGCTGGGGTAAAATTAACCCCGACATACTTTTCGGCTCCTTTTTTTTTTTTTTTTTTTGAGACAGTCTCACTCTCTCACCCAGGCTGGAATGCAATGGCACAATCTCGGCTCACTAAAACCACCACCTACTGGGTTCAAGCTATTTTCCTGCCTGTCTCCCAGGTAGCTGGGATTACAGGCATCTGCCACCATACCCAGCTAATTTTTTGTATTTTTGGTAGACACGGGGTTTCATCATGTTGGCTAGGCTGGTCTTGAACTCCTGACCTCAAGTGATCCACCCTCCTTGGCCTTCCAAAGTGCTGGGATTAGAGACATGAGCCACTGCACCCAGCTAGCTCTCCTTTCAAATATCACCTCTTCCAGGTAGACCTCCATAATCTCCACCTAAGCCACTGCAGGCCCTCAGTGTTCTCCACTCTCTTCCTTAATGCACTTTTTACAGTTACATGTATCCAATCGGTGTGATGCCTTACCTAGGTCTATGAGTTCCATGAGGGCAGGGCTGTGTCTGGATATTCACTTCTGTACCTCTAGTGCCTGACACTGAGTAGGTGCCCAATAAACGTGTGATGAATTAAGGATTGGCTCTCCTGCAGCTCACTTAAAGTAGGTACCCTAGGTATCTTATTCCTCAGCCTTGTTCAGTGGGTTCTGGTCATCATAATTGCAAACAGATGCCATCACCCACCTCCCACCATCCTCCTTTACCCTGCCTTCAGCTGTCTGCCTGCTTAGATGCTATATATTTTCAAGGCATTACCCTGTATGACGTGCATTCTCACCACCCTCCGGCAGCTTAATCTTCCCCTCCCCAGCGTCCATTGGCATAATCAACCGGGGGCCTGCCCAGAACCTGCCAAGCTTATATTAATGTTGGCTCAGAGAGAGATTTATTCCTTCCCAGCACAGCTCGGGCTGGTCCTGGCTCAGCTAGGACTCCCCCACCCTTAAACCCCTCACTACACGCGTGCACGCACACACACACACATACACGTACACACACACGCACGAGCTCCATGTGGAGCCAGTTCTGATGAGTGTTTAGGAGGGGAAGCTCTTTGGCCTTTGCCAAATATAGTCAATCACCCCCAGAGATTTTCAGAGCCTCTGCCTCATTGTTGGGGCGGGAAACTGTTTTCCTACTCTACAAGGGCCACAGGCACATTGTGAATGTGATCTCACTTGGAAATCTAAGTACCAACCTTGGGGTCAGACGGCTGTGTGATTTGAGTCAGTAATTTATCTCTCTGATCATCAGTTTGCTTATGCATAAAATGGGGATAATAGTCATGGGATAACATGGTGAGCTTGCGCTCCCATGAAATGTAGTTTAAAAGGAAGAGACTGGCCGGGCGTGTTGGCTCACGCCTGGAATCCCAGCTCCTTGGGAAGCTGAGGTGGGCAGATCACAAGGTCAGGAGTTCGAGACCAGCCTGGCTAACATAGTGAAACCCTGTCTCTACTAAAAATACAAAAATTAGCTGGACATAATGGCACATACCTGTAGTCCCAGCTACTCGGGAGGCTGAGGCAGGAGAGTTGCTTGAGCCTGGGAGGTGGAGGTTGCAGTGACCCGAGATTGGCCACTGCACTCCAGCTTGGGCAAGAGAGTGAGACTTCGTCTCAAAAAAAAAAAAAAAATTTAAAAAAAATAAAAAGGAGAAACAAAAGAGCCTTCGTCCATGGAAGTGGGAGAGGCATAAGACAGAATGTCTACTCCCACTTCAGTCAG
This sequence comes from Cacajao melanocephalus, assembly GCA_963573385.1. Classification (NCBI taxonomy): domain Eukaryota; kingdom Metazoa; phylum Chordata; class Mammalia; order Primates; family Pitheciidae; genus Cacajao; species Cacajao melanocephalus. The sequence goes on from CAUYLG010027080.1 coordinate 10,771, forward strand.
AGATGGAATCAGTCTTAGCCTCTGACCCCTGCTAGCTCCAATCACACAAACCCTGCAGGAAGAAGGAGAAGAGCATCTGCCGTGGAGTCAGGCTGCCGCTGCCACCCTGTTCACTTGCTTCTGTCCCTGTCACCTGTCCCTGAGCTCCAGTCATGCAGAACTCTTCATTGATCCCAAGACACACCTCCTTAGCACATGCCGTGTCCTCTGCCTGGATTTCCCTTCCATCTATTCTCTGCCCAGAAAACTTATATTCATCCTTCAAAGCCCAGATATAAAACCACCACTTACTGAAGGCTTCCCTGCTCCCACCTCTTCTCCCTCAGCTCCAAGCAAAGATCATTTCCTGGGTCACCATCCAACCTCATAAAAAGTTCTATTGGACATTTGGGTTGGTTCCACTTATTGAGGGTGGGAGAGCTAGGGGAGGGATAGCAAGGGGTGGGAGGATTGGGGAGGAATAACATTAAGAGAAATACCTAATGTAGATGATGGGGAGATGGATGCAGCAAACCACCATGGCATGTGTATACCTACATAACAATCCTGCAGGATCTGCACATGTACCCCAGAACTTAAAGTATAATAATAAAAACAAAAAATCATGATTTTTTAAGTTCTATTGGAACACTTTTGTACTTACACCACCAGGATGTGATGTGGCCCTTCCACCAAATGGCAAATCCCTTATGGATAGGAGTCATGTCTATCTCGGATTCCCTAATGCTTAACCTAGTGTCCAGCAAGTGGTAGGAAACTTAATCCATGTTTGAATAAATTGTTCTTTGTGCCCCCAGCGTTTAACTCCAAGACCGAGACATACTAATTACCTAATGAATGTTTGTGAAAATGACCAATTAATTGTTATTTATCTATCTCTATAGCCCCAGAGCCTAGTACAATAAGTGTTTGAATGAATGAGCTGTGCTCCACATTCCAGGCACTCAGTGTGCTGCCTGGACCACAGTAGGTGCCAGTGAGAGGTTGGCATGAATGTTTATACCCCCGACACCTGGTATAGAGTCTAACTAACTACCGCAACTGACAAACCCCATGTCTCTTCAGCCCAAGAAGCACAGATTTATCTTATTTACCTGATGATACAACGCAGGTTCAGGGAAGGCAGCAGAGGATCAGGAGTGAGAGGAGAGCTCTGCTCGACTTGTTCATTCAAGGACCCAGGCTCCTGGTGAATCTGCAAGTTTCAGCAAGTGGCCTTCCGGCTGGCATTGGAGAAAGAGTAGGACGATTTTGTGGCCAAGCCAGGGACTAGCCCACATCAATTCTGCTCACATTTCTTTGGCTAGAATTCAGTCACATGGCCAGACCTCAATGTAGGGAAGGCTGGGAAATGTAGCTTAACTGTGTACTCAGGAAAAAGAGGAAATGGATGTGATGAGCAGTGAGTAGTCCTACAAACTAGCCAATTATCCATAAGTATTTGAGGAATAATATGAATAACGAGTTTTTCTTTATCTGGATGCTAGCACATTGCTTGCACGTAGTACGTGCTCACTACATAGTTGAAATAATTCATCTTTGTATCCTTGAAAGCCTTACGTATTTTCTGGCATGGAGGTGGTATTCAGTAAATGAATAGACAAAAGGAAGGGAGAGAGGGAGGAAGGAAGAAAGGAAGGATTTAATAGTTTCATAAGAGATGGGTGGATGATGGGTACATGAATGGATGAAAGAAAGGCAGGATGGGTGGGATGAACAAAGGAAGGAGGAGGGGAAGGAAAAGGAAATGAAGTATTTAAGAATGGATGGATAATGGATAGATGAATGAATAAAAGAAAGGATGGGTTGGAGAAAGGAAGAAAGGGAGGGAGAGAGGAAGGAAGGAAGGAAAGATTATATATATATATATATATTCAGGATCATATATATATATAATATATGTATTATATATTATATATATATGGATCTGAATATATTCAGATCCTAATATGGTTCTTCACATATATTAACTGAGAAATTGTTATCTTTGTAAACTAGGGTAATGGGTTAGCCCTACCAACTCAGATCTTCCTGTTAACCCCAAAACAGGGTCCCATAGGATCTGCCCTTGGTCCACACCAGCCCCACACCTCATTATACCCTATGTAGGGACCTGGCCACCTTCCAGCTTCCAAGTAGAAATGAGGTTACCTCCAGGTTTACCGGATGTGGTGGCTACAGCTCCAGTGGGAGCTGTGGAAGGCAGGGGGTAGGGAGACAGAGCAGGGTTTTCGATTCAAGGTCTGCTCCCTGCTTGAGTGATCAACATCATTTCCATACTATAATTACATTGCCCAATCCTCTCCTGATTTTACTGCTATCTTGTAAGCCATCCCGGTTGTGAGTAATTTAAAGCTATATGAGATGTCAGACTCCGTGAAACAATCACCCCTCAAAGAAATATGGCCCTAGATCATAATTGATAAGTCCCATTAGGCAATGGGGCCTCTTATTTCCTATTTGGTCTCTTCTGAGATGGCCTTGTTGATTTGTCTAATGCAGACTTTGTCTCCAGCATTGCCGAGGGAGAAAGATTCCTCCAGCTTTTGGGGGTGAGTGCTCAGGGGCCCAAAGCCAGGGAGTAGATGGAGGATGGGATTGAGATAGGGTAGGTGGCTAGACCAGATACATCCTGAGTGATTATTCCCCATGGTCTGCCTGATTTTTCTTGTCCAGAGAACTCCTACAAAGAGAGTCTTCAAGTCAGGGACTGCAGGATCTGTTCTTGTGAAACTTGATTAGAATAAAATGAAAAGGGGGAGTTTTGAGCTCAGAGGTGCTCCCAAGGGGATGCCCCAGAGCTCTGCAGATAGTTCAGGAGGGACACATATCTTTGCAAAGCCTACTGCTCCTTCAATCCTAATATCCTCATTCTCCAGGCTCTAACCTCTCAGCCTGGAGCTTTAGCTGAGCTAGAGTGTGCTGACGTAATTGTGTGTGTCTTGTGCTCTTGTGAAATTTAGGATTGGTTTGCTCAGACATCTCTCCCATCTTGTTTCTTCCCTTCACCCATCTTTTCTATGTTTAGGGGTCAGAGAGGAAAGACTTCTCCTGTTAAACAGGAAAGCACGCTGGAATAAAGAGGAAAAAGCACTAAACTGGGAGTCAGACAATGGGATTCCAGTCCCAACTTTGAAACCAACTTTCTGAGCTGCATTGAGCAAGCCTCTTCCCCTCTCTGGGCCTGGATCTCCCCACCTTAAAATAAGGAGTTAGTCTAGAACATATTCAAATTAGTTGCCAGTATTTAAAAATCAAAAAAATCCCACATAAAATAGGCATATAGCTCCTCCTATAAATTATGATTAAAAACAGCAGTCTCCCATTCCCACCTGGCCTCAAACAGCTGAATCTGGGCAGTGGCTTCCCTCTTTAGGTGGAGCCTGTACCCTCAAGTTAACCACAGTCTCCACCACTCTCTATTGCCTTACAACTTGCTTATGTTATCAACTGGCCCTTGCAAGCTTATCCTTGTAATTTCTAGATGTCTACTCCTTACTCCAGCTTCATTAGTTCACTATAAACTCACTCTCACAGAGGATCCAATGGCTGATAACCATCACCTGTGACGACTTCTCCTCAACACTAATTAACCCTGAGTGGTGCCGATTCAGCACTCTGGACAGATCTTTGAAAGAGCTATTGGCCTATTGGTGGCAAGTGAATCCTCCCAAGTGAGTCCTCCCAAGTCCCACCTTGTGGGCAGCCATCCCGTTGCCTAGATTGCAAATTTGCTGATACCTGGTACCCTGGAACTTCATCTTGTTATTACCACCCACCCCCAAATCTCCACAGCTTCTGCTCTCTGCCTGATTAATTTGTTTGTAATTCTGTCATTCCTTGTGATCAGGTTGGGATGGAGCGGGTACGGGGATGGGGTGGGTGATCCTTCTCTGGCAAGACATGTCAAAACTGCCTGTCTATCTTTTGGGTGCAACTGCTGTTTTCCCAAACGCTATCGTCCATGTTGCTGTAAAGAATGACGGATCTGATATCATGTTACCGCTGTGCACTTTCGTTTTTGATATGTTTTTCCTTCCAAAATTTGCTGAGTGATTGAGAAGCTGGGGTTGCTTTTTTGAGATGCATCATAAGGCCTCTTTCATGAACAACTTGGCCAGGCAACGTGGATCGGAGATAAGGGAAAATTGTCAAGTACCTCCAAGCTGTTTCGTGCTGGTGTCTCTTTGCAAGTTTCCCCCATGGCGTCCCTCTGGGAGTCCATGGCTGTCAGAAGGAGATCAGTTGGTGAAGCTGGTTTCAACTACTTATAGTTACCCAGCCCAGAATTCAAAATCTACCACAATTTGGGACCCACTGAGTGCCACTTTGTGCCAGGCACTATGATTAAAGCTAGGACACAGGAAAGAAAAAGTTATGTATCTGCTCTCATGGAGCTCCTATTCCAGTGGGCAAGGCAGACAATCAAAAGAAAGATATGAAATAGCCAACAGTGATAAGCACTGGGAAGAGAAATATCTGAGTAAAAAGAGGATGATGGTGATAGTCATTTTAGATTAGAGCCATCAGGGAAGGCCTCTCTACAAGGTGGTATCTACACAGAGACCTAGATAAAGTACATTATCAGGCCATGAGGAAGAGCTCTCTGGGTGGAGAGAACAGTCAGTGCCAAGGTCTGGCAGCTAGAATGTGATTGACATGTTTAAGGACTAGAAAGAAGGTCTTTGTCACTAGAGCAGAGTAAGGTAGACAAAACAGAAGATACTGAGGCCAGAGAGCTGGTCCTCATGATCCATTCCTCCCACTGACATTGGCTCTAAGTACTTGCTTGGGGCTCTGTGCCCATCAGGGAGGGTCTCCAGGGAAACAGGACCAATCAGATATGTAGACAGAGGTGTAGATGCACACATAGAAATAGAGATGGAGATAAGATGGAGGTAATAGAGATAGAGATGGAGAGACATATGGAGATGATAGAGATGGAGATGGAGATGATAGAGCTAGAGATGAGATGATAGAGATGGAGATGGAGATAAGATGGAGATAATAGAGATAGAGATGGAGATAGATATGGAGATGATAGAGATAGAAATGGAGATGATAGAGCTAGAGATGGAGATGATAGAGATGGAGCTGGAGATGATAAAGATAGAAATGGAAATAGACAGAAGTAGAGATAGAGATCAACAGATAGAGATAGAGAGGTACAATAAGAGACTTATTTTAAGAAATCTGCTCATGGAATTGTAGGGCTGGCAAATCTGAAATCTGCAGGACAGGACAGCAGACTAGAAGTGCTCAGGCAGGAACTGATGCTACAGTTTTCAGGCAGAATTTCTTCTTCCACAGAGAAACCTCATGTCCACTCTTCAGGCCTTTTAACTGATTAAATAGGGCTATGTGGATTATTGAGGATAATCTCCTTATCTAAAGTTGACTGAAGGTAGATATTAACCACATCTACAAACTGCCTGTAGAGCAACACCTAGATCAGCGTTGGCTTGACTGGGTGTGATAGCATCTCCAGGTTGGCACATGCAACCCCCACCACAGGCTCTTTGAGCTCCTGCAATATTCCCACCATGTGCCTCTGCTTTCGGCATCCTGTCTGTGCACAGCTCCAAGCGTGTCTCCTACAAAAATGACCAGCATAGTGTCTGACCTAAAAATATAGTAAGGATATAGTTATTATAATCTTGCCAGTTAACTTAAATATTTTTAGAGGAACTGCGAATACATGACAAACGAAAATATGTGATTTCCATGTCCCTATCTGGGATGTAGGATGCTTAGATTTCAGACAGAGGAGGTTGGTATTGATGAGAACTCCTCACAACTCAGTTAAGCAAGGAAGCCTAGGTGACAAATACCTTTAATTCTGGGTCAGGTCCAGTAATACAGGGCCCCATAGACAGGCCAGTGCTGGCATAATCATTAGCAGGATAAATGCAAAGTTCTCTGATCCCCTGGTGTTTGGGTTGGGGGGCAGAGAGAGGAAGGAAGACACAGTAATTCATTACATTTGTGAAGTATTAGCCACAGACCATTTCATGGCCATGCGTTCATGTGAGTCTTACAACCTTTTCTGTGGATAAGGAAACTGAGGCCAAGAGAGGGGAAGAACCTTTCCCAAGGTTATATGGCAATGGATGGAGGTAGAACAAAGCTCATAATCCAGGTATCCTGCCCATGCCCCCCAATTCTTCCCAGGCCTCCACCCCTGTCTTCCACCTCAAAAACCAGTGCTCTTCCCAGACATAAAACAGGCAAGCTTGCCCCATCTCCTCCAAGGCTCTCAGAGGGCCAATGAATGAAGGATCGACCTGTGACCCTCTGACACATCCACTCGTTCTCTGAGCCTTTACGTAACAGCAGAAAAACAGCTCTAGACTAAGTCAGGGCCAGAGAGGGCTGTGACGTTATCCTTAATGTTATCCTTCATCCATGAAGGTGTCTCCACACCCCGGCCCCCAGCTATCCCCCTGTGGGAAGAAACAATGCCAAGCCCTCTCTATGAGGCTGCCTCAAGTCTTTCCAGGCTGGACCCTCCCCAGCTCCACTTTACTCCATCAGGCATTCACTGTGGCCTTGACAATCCGTGCTTAAAACTTCAGCCCTCTGTGGATTTCAGGAAAGAAGTCCAACTTTACGACATGGCTTTAGGAAGCCTCCATGATTACCCCCCCAAAATTTCTGCACCCCCCCAGATTCTTACACATCTCTGAGGGTCAGGTCACACCTGTGTTCTCCAAGACCCTGACTTTCCCACCTCCCTACCCATGCTCAAACCCCTCCCTCCACTGGAAAAGACTGCTTTCTGCATTTAAACATCCTTGACAAAATTCCATTCTGCTGAAAATTCTATTCTGCTGGAAAAAAAGAGAGATAAAATGTACTATATTAAAAGTGAAAATATCTGTTCATCAAATGTCTCCACTAGGAGAATGAGAGAGAAACGCACAGAGCAAAGCAGATATTTGCAATAATATCTTCAACCAAGAACTTGTATCCAGAATGTATAAACACCCACTAACCAATAAGAAAAAGGTAGAGCACCCAACAGAATTTTAAAAATTGGGCAAAAGACAACAGGGACTGCACCAAAAGAAAACTGTCAAATTGCCAGTAAACATGAAAACATGTTCAGCTGTATTAGTCATCAAGGCATTGAAAATTAAAACCACAATGTAATACCATCTCTCCCCCAAAAGAATAAAAATGAAGTAAAATGAAAATGACAGAAAATACCAAATGTGATTGAGGATACACTGCTCAAATGCTCATACACTTCTGGTGGGAGTGTTAATTGGTAGAACCATTTTGGAAAACTGCTTGGCAGTGTCTACTAAAGCTCAGCATATGCACAGCCCATGACCCAGAAAGCTTACTCTTAGGTCATATCCAACAGAAATGTGTACATATGTTCATCCAAAGACATGCACTAGAATGTCATAGCAGCACAACCCACCATGGCCAAAAACGGAAACAACTCAATTCTCCAGCAACAGCAGAGCAGGCAAATAAATTCTGGTGTATCCACACATTGGGGTGCTGCATGGTAATGAGAAAACATGAGGTACAGCTACACATGACATGGATGGATCTCACAAACACAGCCTTAAGCTAGAGAAACCAGGAAAAAATAGTCTGTGGTGCTAGGAGTCAGGTTAGGGGTTACCTGGGAGTCACTGGAAGGAGTCTGAAGGGACTTCTGGGGAGTCTTCCATACTCTGTTTCATGATGAGGATGCCGGGGGCATTCTTCTTGTGAAATGTATCAAGCTGTACACTTGTCCGGTGTATTTATACTACTAAGAGGAGCTGTAAAAAAGAAAAAAAAAACCCGAGAACCAAACACCGCATGTTCTCACTCATAAATGGGAGTTGAACAATGAAAACACACGGACACAGGGAGGGGAACATCACACAGTGGGGCCTATCGGGGGATGAAGGGTTAGGGGAGGGATAGCACTAGGAGAAATACCTAATGTAGATGACAGGGGGATGGATGCAGCAAACCACCATGGCACATGCATAACTATGTTCTGCACAAACCTGCATGTTCTGCACATGTATCCCCAAAACTTAAAGTATTTTTTTTAAATCCACCTGCCTTTGAACTCTAGGGCAAGTTCTTTCTTGTCCAGACAAGCTCCCATTCCTATATTATTTCACCTATTCTCTATCTGCCTGGGGTCCTCACAGAATGTCCAGTGTATGTGTGCATCTTCCCTGCCACTTTGTGAAAAACACTGAGGGCAGGAATTGGGTCTGGTAGAATTCATTATATTATCCAGCCTCTGATTCAGGCTGGTACATAGCAAATGCTCAGAAAAGTGCATGTTGAATTGAATAAAAGCATAGCAGAGTTGGGGAAAAGGTGTTAACTGCAGATTGACCTGACTTGCAGACCCACCTCAAGACCTTTGTACTTGCTATCCCATGTCTGAAGCATCTTCTCTCATATACACGTGGCTTATCTCAACCTCACTTTATTCAGGTTTCTGCTCAAAGTCACTTTATTAATTTCTTTATTTATTTTATTCTTTTTGAGATGGAGTCTGTTCTGTCACCCAAGCTGGAATGCAGTGGTGTGATCTCGGCTCACTGCAACCTCCACCTCCCGGTTCAAGCGATTCTCCTGCCTCAGCTTCCTGAGTAGCTGGGATTACAGGCATATGCCACCATGCCCAGGTAATTTTTTTTTTAGTAGAGATGGGGTTTTACCATATTGGCTGAGCTGGTCTCCAACTCCTAACCTCAAGTGATCCACCCACCTCGGCTTCCCAAAGTGCTGGGATTACAGGCGTGAGCCACTGCACCTGGCCAAAGTCACATTATTAAGGAGTCCTTCATGGCCATCCTCTGTGAAATAGCACCACCCCTTAATTTCTCAACCTCTTTTATGTTTCTTTTGTTCTTCTTCTTCTTTTCAGAACTTGAAGTTATCAGATGCTTCATTTATTTATTTACCTTTCCTCCCCTCACTCCTAGAAACCAAACCCCAGAAGAGCAGTAACTTGATCAATTTTCTTTCTTCCTATAAATCTAAATGCTAGAATGGCATCTGTCAGTTAGTAGGTTCTCAGTAAGTATTTGTTGAATGAATGTGTGTATTCACAAATAAGCAACTCTGGCAAATTTTCTGCTATGTGACCATTGGCTAGAGATGGTGTCTCTGAGCCTAGCTTTTTCTCATCCACAAAGCGAGGCTAGTAGTAAAACCTACGTTTGTGCTGTGAGAACCGACTATGATTATACGTAAAAAGCACTTCTCTCAGCCCATGGTGAGACATGCTCAGGAAATGGGAGCTGCTCTTATCACCATAGCTCATTTTCCTAAGATGCACATCTGGCAAGTCTCAACATCTCTGAAATCAGGGGCCTCGTCCGGCTGGCATCTCATCATTCACTTGGTAGTGACCATGTGTGTTTGGCTTTCTATTGTACCCCTATGCCTGGCAGCAGACCTGGAAGCGGATGTCTGGGAAGGAGGGGAATCAGTACAAGAAAGACCCAGAGTCAGGATGCCTGGGCTTTGACAACACCCCTCTGTGTGACTGTGGAAGAGCTTGTTCTCATTTCTAAGCCTCTGTCTTTTTAGTGACAACATGGGGAGATGGCTGAGTGATAGCTAAAGCTTCTCCTAGCTTTCTAGCGCAAACTCTGGTGCTGGCATCACCTTACCAAAAGGTGAACTCTAACCCACTCATACACACTGTGTCACTTCTCCAAATCCTCCCCTGAGGGCCAATTGCCTCCCAGACCCATTGGGACCCACAAATACCTCAACAACCGTATCCACAAAACCGAGTTTAATTTTCCTAACCTGCTCCCCTGGCCCCTGCAGTCACCTGGCTGGCCTGGGAGTCATTCCTAGTTCCTCCATCACTTCTTCCTCTAGACAGATGCCAGATTTGCCCAGAGTTCCCCAGTGTCTCTGGACTCTATTCACTTCTCTCCTCCTCATCACCTCTGCCCTAGTTCAGATCACTCCCATCTTCCATCTACCCCAATGCAATGGACTCAATAAGCATTCGTTGAGTTCTGTTATAGATGCAAGCTGCCTCCACAACAGAGAACCCAACATCTACATCAACAACCAGAGAAGTTTATTTTTTCCTCATTTATCCCTCTTGATGTAAATAGGCTCCTAAAGTAGGTAGGTGTCTCTGCCCCACAAAGCCATCCAGGGACCCCGGTTCCTACTACCCTGTAGCTCTGCCATTCCCTACAATAGGCTTAACATCTCTGTAAAACATCAAATAGTCAATATTTTTTTGAGACAGGATCTTACTCTGTCTCCCAGGCTGGAGTGCAGTGGCATAATCACAGCTCACTGCAGCCTCAACCTCCCAGGCTCAGGTGATCCTCCAACCTCAGTCTCCTGAGTAGCTGGGACGATAGGTGCATGCCACCATGCCTGGTTAATTTTTCATACAGATAAAGTTTTGCTATTTTGCCCAGGTTGGTCTCAAACTGCTGGATTCAAGTGATCCATCACCTCAACCTCCCAAAGTGCTGTGATTATAGGCATGAGCCACAACAGTGGGTCCAAATGGTCAATATTTTAGACTTAGAGAGCCATAAACATTTCTATCACAACCATTCAACTCCGCCACTGTAGCAAAAAACAGCCACACGCAATAGGTAAATGAATGCATGTGGCTGTGCTTCAATCAAACTTTATTTACAAAAACAAACGGCCAGGAGGTATAGGTTCACAAGCAAAGTTTGCCAGTTCCTGCCCGAGAGAATGATCCTTATCTCCATGGTTGAAACTGTTCCCCATCATGCTGACTATATTCAAGACAGAAAAAAAAAAAAAAAAAAAAAGAGGGAAATGGGGCAAGTAGCTTCCTTTTAAGGAAGCAGTGTGAAAGTTTAACTCACACCTATCACATCCACTCACATTTCATTGGCGAGAACCTAGTCACATGGCCAGACCTAGTTGCAAGGGAGGCTGGGAAATGCAGTCTTTAGCTAGGCAGTCCTGTGCCCTGTGCTTCAGGCTCTATTTCCAAAAGGAAGAAGAAGAGATTAAATAGTTGGTGACCGTTTATAGTCTTGACTATGGTCTCCAAACCTACAGTCCTGGCCAGCTCCTCTCTTTCTCCTTCAAGTCATTTTCAAGCATTGTCCATCCAGAAGTTTCTTTCAAAAGTTCAAACATGATTATGTTGCTCATGTGCTCAATACTCTTCAGTTGTTCCCTATGACTTCTGGAAAAGTCAGTCAACAAACACTCGTTGAGTGCTGTTTTGTACCAGATCACATGCCAAGGAATGGCGTCTCACTGGTGAAAGAACAGAAAAGATATAGTCCCTGCCTTCAAGGAACCTTTCAGTCTAGTGGGAGATAAGTACAAGCTTCTTAATTTACCCCACAAGGTTCTTAGTGACCTGAGCCCTTCCTGACTCTAACCTCATCTCCACCCAGCCCAATCTTCACCCTCTACACAAACACACCATCTTTTATCCTGCCTCTGGGCCTCTGCACATGCTGTTCACTCCTACACAGAGTGCCATCCCTCACCCTACCCCCTATCCATCACCCAGCTAATGCCTGTGCCTTCTTTAAGAACCAATTCAAGCACTGTTTTCTCTTAGAAGCTTCCCTGACCATTCCCCGGCTGGATCAGCCATCTCTTTTGGGCCCCTACAAACTCTCTGCTTCCCCTATATCATCACTGATCACTCTGGGCTGGAATTGGGTTTTCTCCAAATAGCCTGCAGGTCCCTCGTCAATATAGGATTCTGATTCATTCACTTTACATCCCTAGAGCTTTGCAGTATGGCTTATAAAGAACAGGGGCTTAAATAAAACTTTGGAAAAGGGGAAGGAAGAGAGGGGGAAAGAAGAGAGACAAAGGGAAGGAGGGAAGAAGAGAGAGAGGGAGGGAGGATTAGAAAACCCTCCGGGCCCCAAAGCTTCTCACTTCCCTTCCTGCCACAGTCCCTGAATTTTGACCATTAGGAAGAAGGAATTAATGAAGTCTCTACTGACATTCTTAATCTAAGAATGACAAGTCACCAACAAGGTTTACTTTCTTCATTGCCTCTTTCTTACCCCCTTTTCCATGTTTTCTCTTCCAGTGCTTTATTTGTATCTGTCTATTCAATGATGATACAACTCACATCCTCCTTTTTTCCTGCCCTTAAACTTCTGAATTTTTAATCAAGCAATGTAAACTTAATTTTTTTTTGTCTACCAGATATGAAAGGTCTTAAGCCATAACAAGAAAATGAATGATGAATTATGCAAGCGGTGAGTGCCAATCTGACTTCTGTGATGTCTTGGGTTATAATTGCACAAACTATTGCATCCCTGGATCCAGGAAATGTGGTTTTGCACTTTCTCAGACATCTCTACAAAAGGGTGACGGCAGATTTCACAAGTGGATAGAAACAAGAAAACTGGACTTTTTTTAAAAACAGCATGGACTGGGGTGCCCATCTCCTGGCCCTTCCCTTCCAGGTGTGGACTCAGCTCCCTCACCCACATTAGGCAAGAGGTACTGGTGTCAGCTCCAGCTGAGAACTAAGATCTGGTGCCTTCCCACAATGATGGCCATTTATCAGGCATGACACTCGATGACTCAGGGGACTGGAAATGGGATGTGGCATCTCCTCTCTGAGACTGAGAGAGTCGGAATCTATCCACACACAGGCATGCCCGAGTAACATGGGATAAAATCCATTTATTCAGTACTTTATTCCACTAATCTTTATTAAATGCTTATTTTTTTCTGGTCACTTATTCAGGCACTGGGGATACAGGTCCTGCTTTTGTGAGACATACGTTTTCATGCTGGAGACAGAATAGAATAGAATATATTGACTAGGTAATTCCAGCTCATTTGGTGAATGCCGAAGAAACAATAGAACAATGGGTTGGGAAAAAGTGATGATGGGGGATGGAGTGGATAGTGCTTCTTTAGATAGCGGTGGGTAGAAAGGCTTATCTGTCGAGATGATGTCTGAGCTGACATCCTACTGAATTGAACGGGAAGCTTGTTCCGGGCAGAGAAAACATCCAGAGCAAAGGCCCTGAGATGGGATTGAAAATGAAATGTTTTCTGGACAGGAAGATGAGCCAGGTGATTAGAACACTGTGAGTAAGGGGCCTTTTCTTATAAATATTACCAACATTGAAGTCTGGCATTTGGACATCATGTCTCTTTTCCATTTTTGAATAAAGTATTTTACGCTACTACTTGGGTGCCATAGAATGTCCAAGCCAGAAGGATTTTAGAGACAAATAATTTTAACAGAAAAACTGACTACTCAAAAAATGTCACTGGACTGTGAAAGGCATAGAGACATTGACTTATCAAGGCATCGGAATTGACAATATCTAAAGCATAGAGCTCTATGTTTTACAAATTATTCCCATACGTATGATCTCAGTAAAAGCTTATCCTCTGAAAATGGTTCCCATTTTCTGGATGAGAAAACTGAGTTTCAATGATATGCCCAAATTCATATGGCTAGTAAGAGGCAATGCCAGAATTTGGATCCAAGTATCTTGCCTCTATGTCATCTTCTGTTTTCAGACCCCCCAAATCTCCTGAGCTTTGTCCTGTAACAGAAAGGCTTCACGTTGGAAATGAGAACAATAGGATTCTAATCACAACCCCTGCCCTCTTGATCTGTGTGACTTTGACCAGGTCTTTTCCCTCTCTGAAGCTCTTCCTCATCTGCAAAAATGTGACAGTGGTGACTGCCTTATTACATGCTTGACAGGATTAACTGAGATCATGATCAAAGAACAGCATTAGAGTTTCATGGTTGAGAGCAAAGTTAGACAGGTGCGAGTTCAAGTCTCAACTCTGCCCCTCTCTGCTGGATTGCTTTGAGCAAACACTTTGAGTCTTGTTTCTTTGTAACTAAAATGGAAATAATAAACATAGAGTTATTGTGAGAATTATGTGGAGATAATGCATATAAAATACCTGATACATGACAAAAGTTCAATAAATGGTATCATCATCATCATCACCATCATTCCCAGCATCATTCTCACCATCATCATCACTACCATCATCACCATTATTGTCACTGTCACCATCATCATCATCATTACCATCACCATCATCACCATCACCACCATCACCATCACCATCATTGTCATTATCAGCACGCATTGATACTGAGTGTTATCTAAACTATGAAGCACAGCTAGAATACAAGGAATCATTATTATGGCTGAGTTTCCTTGCTAACTGCCAACCCCTCTCTTGAACTTAGTGTAATGCCTGGGAGACACTTAACCATGAGCCCCTATATCCACTCATTTCTTTATTCAACCAACATTTATTGAGAACCTTCTGAGTACCAGGCACTGGGGAAGGAACTAGGGACCCAGCTGTGAATAAAAAATGGACATAATTCTTGTCCTCATGGAGCTCACAGGCTAGAGGGGAGCCCAAGAGTACACAATTAAACCAACAAATCAATACCCTAATTACAGGTTGCTGTGTTATTTAATTACAGAGGATGATTAATGGCTCCTAGACTGGGAGGAACTTTTCAGAATGTATACTGCTTTAAAGGTGACAGGCGCTCTGCGTTCTTAAATCAACAGAGCATTGGCATGTAGTCAAACAGCCTGTCTTTGGGGTAAGGAAGAGGCCAAATTGGAAGCTGGTGAACCTGGCTTTGACTTCACAGCCAAATATCACACACTTAAGAAACACAAATTCCAAGTGCCCCAATCACCTTACTGTAGTACTGTTGGGGAAGAAAGAAGGGAGAGAAAGAATGGAGTGCATCCTAAATCCTGGGTTGTGCTGCTTCATTTAACTTTCATGAAGAAGTATTAATCCCATTTAACATAAAAGGAAACTGAGGTGCCAGGTGGGGAAGTCACCACGGTCATATAGCTAGGAGAAGCAGAGGAGGGAGAATACCCAGGTCTGCTGACTCAAGTGTGTCTGATTGTGACCACCATGCAACTCAGTTCCCTTTCTGGAGGATCATGAGTGTTTAGACTCTGGTGATCAGCTCCCATGATGCCCTCCACAACCCCAACACACACAGACACATACACATGCATCCTCTGGGGCTGTCACCAACCACCTCCTCCACCTGGGAAAGAAGGAAGCCCATAGACCTCCATAGTGGGAAAGACGAAAGCATGGATTCCGGCCTCAAATCTGGGCTTCAATGCAGCTCTGAATCTCAGTTTCTGCATCTGTACAGTGGAGCCAATAGCTATACCTGCCTTATAGGGTGACTGTCAGGATTCAAGGAATAAATACATTCAGGTTCTTAGCACATAGAAGTAATAGCATTTGGTAGTGGTTACTGTCAACACTACAGCCAAAAGAGATGCACCAATATCTAATCAGACTATGTGACAGCTCACTTTTCATAAAGAAATTGTGCCTTCAATCCTCTCTTGAGAATATTCCCCAAAGCAGAACTTTTCCCAAGAGGCTGTGATAGAGAAATCACTTACTTGAGAATTTCTAGAGTAGATGTTTCCTCCCAACCTAGTTTTTTTCCTTTCCTCATAGCAACCTGTTATCATCCTTCCTTTTTCTACCACACTGTGGTATCTCACACTTACTGTTGTGTTTACTTGTCTGTTCATTTCTTTGTCCCTGTTTATCTAATATTTTTCTGTAACCTCAGTCTCCAGCATCCTACATAAAGAATACTGATGGAGTAAATAGATGACAGTGAGGCTGGGAAGGGGCTCCAATGAAGACACTGGATCACACTTGGTGAGTTAGTATCTAGCTGAAAAGTCACCACTTCTCAGAAGTCTTCCAGGATTCCTTCCCTCTGCAGAGGGGCATCAAGGACAGTGAAAGGAATACAAAGTAAATTTTTCAGATCAGTTTGAACCTGCTCCACCACTTTTCAGCCTGAGATCATCTCTGAGCCTCAGTTTATCTAGAAAATTGAACCTCTCTCTGATGAAAACTCCCACCTTTACCAAACATTAGTCAGTCTCTTCCAAGATCTCTTCCCAACTAGGCCTTTTCCTTGACCTGCCATCCTTGGCCTGTGACACTCAGGTTTGACAAAAAAAAAAAAAAGTCCTGCTAAGCAAGTTTAACAAGAATCTCCCCACTCTCAAGTTCCATTTAGTAATTTTCCATCCACTTATTCTCTCATTCTGCCCATTGGCTATAAATCCCCAGATGCCCTTACTAGATTCAGAGTTAGCTCCGTTCTGTGCTTAAGTCACTCTCCTCTATTGCAGTAACTTGAATAAAATCTATTTTGCTGTTTTCGCCAAGTGTCCAGTGTAATTTCTCTTTGATACCTCTCAAGATTAAATAGGAAGTTAGGTAAACTGCCAAGCCCAGAGCTGGACATTCAACTTATGTTAATAAATATTAGATGACTGAATGGATAGATGAATGGATGGGTGGATGGATGGATGGATGGATGGACTGATGGACAGATAGATGGATGGGTGGATGAATGGATGAGTGGATGGATGAACAAACAATGCCCTCTGTTAAGACTTGCTCTATGGGTTTGAGAGTCCACTGGTGAACAAAACCACTTAAGGTCCTGGTACACAGAAAGCTCACAGTGTGGGTGGGAGTCAGACATTATTAATCAAAGTATGAGATAGACTAATGTAAGCTTTCAACCACAATAAGTGCATTGAAGGAGAGGCACATGGCTAGAGGGCTCAGACACCACTTCCTGGAGGAGGCAAAGGCTGTAATGAACTCTGAAACACAAAAAGGAGCCTACTTAGGAGGGGAGGAGAGACTGCTCAAGCCAAGGGAAAGGCATGTGTGGATTTTTAAACAACCTTGTGTAAATATCAGGCTGATACGAAGCTGCAATCTTTATAGGTTAAGCATTGTCAAATATCATCAACTTCATATGGTTTAACTTTCTGGTCTCAGGACCCTTTTATCCTCTTAAGAATTATTAAGCACTCCTCAAAGCATTTGTGTAGGTGCGGTATAGCTCTAGATATTTACCATATTAGAAAATTGAGAAATTTTCTAGTGTAAAACTGAGAAATACTTAAAACATGAAAATATACAAAATATACAAGCTCTTCTTCCATTAACTGTCAAAGCAATGACATCATTCCGTGTCACGTCACCTCTGGAAAGTAATTGGCACATAGCAAATAATAGCATTTGTGGGAAAACTCCATTGTAAACTCATAGGAGAATGAGAGAGAGGACAAATGATATTCTAGCATTATAATACAAATAGTTTTTAACTCCTGAAAAGGTCTCAAGGTTACCCAGGAGTCCCACTTTAAGAAATGCTGGTTTAGCCTACTAAATTCTGAGAACTTCCGCACATGTCCAATGTCAGAGTTGAAAGTGATCCATCTGTGGACATAGTGCCTGGGCTTCTCCCAGCCTCTGCCTTCCTGCAACAGCATATTAAAGCATAAGAGGGCCATTGGGTCCCTGGGAGTTATCAAGAAGAAGAAGGAAGATCCAGTGGGAAGGGAACGTGAGGCAATGGTGGGGATCCTTCCAAGGTGCTCATGGGAAATTCTGAGCATGGTTATCATGTAAACAAGCTCAGTGCTGCTGTACGCCAGGATCACCATGTTGAATGTGGCAATGAGAAGGTCAAGGTAATGTTCCCCCAGGGACGGCTTTCAAAGATCAAAGACATTGACACAGAAACAGCCAAACAAGGAGGGGCTTAAGTATTAAGTCTTCTCACTTCCATTAATATGTCCTTTTTCAACTCCCATAAAAACAAGCATCATTGACTTTTTAATGGGGAAAAAAAGAGAATTCAGTGGGGAAAAGAGAAGAAAGTTTGCTGTTTTCAACACGATACTGTAATGCAGAGGCTACTCAACTAATGGGAAGTTCATTGTCTTCTCGTTTCTATGGGTTCCGTGGCTAAGAGCTTTCTATCAACTGAACCTGGGCTCAGTTCCCAGCTGTGCCATTTTTCAGATGCGTCAATTCACCTTCAGAGCCTCAGTTTTCTTTCTTCAAAAAAACAGGAAAGATAACGGTGCCTACCTCACAGGTATGGTTCAGAACTGACCAAAATGTGGGGCATAAAGTGCCAAAGACATACAACCAGATTTTAAATAGAAAGACAATTAAGCATTTTAAGTCTTTAGTTTAAAAATTAGCTTGTACTTACAGAAAGTGATTTCACTTTTCTATTCACAGAAGAAAACCCATATTCCCATGCAAAGTAATTTTACTTATTTAAAAAATAACTGATTTGAAGAATGTTATTAACGAGGTCATATGAACAGGTGGTAGATGAGCACATTGGGGCTGAAGGTATTGTGCTCGTGGCCAAGTAGGACAAACCTTGAGATAAAGTATGCACAGTGCTCAGTTCTGTGTCTGACATATCCTAAGCACTGGAGACAGGACGGCTATTATTTTCTGAATGGTTTCCTGGAGATTGAAATGAGTACTTGGGTGAGGAAGCAACACTAGACAGAGCACAGACACTGGTGCAAGCCACAAGTTCAAATCTCGGTTCAGCTTCCCACCTGCCGTGGACACAGGAGCACCTCTTTACCTCTCTGAGCCCCTCTTGTGGTTTGGCTTCCACCAGAAGTGCATTTGGAGAGAAAGATTCTAGTTGTAGTAGTTGACACGAATGACGGTCCCAAGAGACACAGATACAGGAGTAGGGAAGTGAGGCAGGGAAGGGAAGAAAGTCAGTACAGAGTAGATTACCAACCAAATAACCACAGTGGGCAACTGTAGCTCCATCCCACTGGAGGACTCTGGGAGATGGCATAGAGCATGTGGTTCAGTTTTCCCACCTGGGAAACTGGAATGTTATGCATCAACTCCCACGTAACTGAGAACTGCCCCAGGGCCATTAACTCTCAAGCACTTCTGGCATGTTCCGTGAAGGGGCTAAGCGTGGCCCTGTGGCCAGTAGAAAGCTCCCACGCTGAGAGTCACAGGCGTTTGTGTAGACATGACTGCCAAAGCGGGAGGGGCAGGTCCTGGCAGCATCTGTTACAGCCTCTGTGCTACATCCCTGCCTTCCTCCTCTCAGAAATGAGGATAATATCTATCCCCAAAGAGTACTTTGAAAAAAATAATTTATGCCATGCATAAAAAATAATTTATATTATGCCATGTATAGATCATCTCTGGTACCTGGTTTGTTCATTTATTCAACAAATAATTGTTGAGCCCCTACTATGTGATACATCTGATATCCCAACATGCTATCGCACCTCTCTCCATCTTTCATGTTTTTGCCTACATTTCAAGTGGAATGTTTCGCAGAAATCTTGAACACCATTGGGAATCGTAAGGGCAAAGAGAAGGGGAGAAAGTTCTTACAAGGTTTTCTCAGCCACCCTTTCAGGTAGACCTCATGCTTAATGTGACTGGAGATATTCCAACGCCTCCCCTCCATCCTTCCTAACGTCACTGACACCACTCTAGGTAAATGGCTGTCAGAAACCCAGAGTTTCCCTCCATGAGGATGCCATGAACCTGTATGTCTCCTTTGGAATTTAATCTGGGAATATTTTGCATGTCAGGGGAGGGAGATAAACAAAGTAAAGCAAGTCTTCATCACAAAGGACGACGGGTGAAGCTGCGAAGCGTCTCTAATGTTGCTCTACCGCCCCGGTGTGAGCATCCCTTGGAATATCCTACTTGCTGCCACTCCCCTGATAAGGGCTTGATCATCACTGGTTGGAACCGGGTCTGAGGAACAATGACTATATTCGCAGAAATCCACTTTGTGGTTGCGGGATCCCTGTGACCTCCCCCAGGGCTGAATTGTAGATGCCTGAAAATCTACAGGCAGTTCAAACGGAACTCTTAATGTTGAACCTATGGGTTGGGAAGGTTGCTTTGAGGTCTTTCTTTCTTCCTTGTTCTCTACTTACCACCGCTGTGACCTGGGGCATGTCACTTTAATTCTCAGAGCTTTGGTGTCTCCACCTGTAAACTGGGCATACATTATTGCTGTCTCTCAGGGTTGTTGTGAAGATTCAATGAGAAAAGGAATACCAGAGAAACTGGATGAGAAAGAAAGTGAAAAGAAAAGGAAGAAAAAGGGAAAGAGGAGGAGAGGGAGGAGGAGGAGGGGCAAGGGAAGGAGAAGAAGGCAGCCCCTATCACAAGGAGCCTGGCACACGGTAGATCAACAGTAATTATTAGTTGCCCTCCGCGTTCCATAAGGTGTGAATAGTAGAGCAAGCACTGTGAGAAGAGTCTTGGAAGTTTGAGTTCCAGTCCTGCCTAGGAAATGGCGATCCTCCTACTTGTTCTGATCACGGTTCAGCATTGTTTTCCTACCAGGTTCTCATGTCGAAGCTAGTCTGAATTCTCTTTTCAGGAAAGGAGGAGAGGCCGTGAGGTGAATGAAGGAAGAAGGGAAAGAAGCAGAGAGAAAGGCAGAGGAGAGGAGGGGAGACAGATAACCACGGAGGGTGAGAGAGAGAAGAACCCCAAGCGAGCCCCAATATGACTGGATCCCCTTCAACCCAGCATCATCAGCTGCAGAAAAGAAAAAAAGAAAAGAAAAAAAAAAAACCCGAAGGCTATGGCTGTTCTGGAAGAGGCAGGCAGGCAGCCGCTAAATTAACGAGGTATTACCCAAGATGAAGGAAACAATTAGGACATTTAGCACCAGAGATAAAGCAAATACTCTTTCCATCAAAAAAATATTAAAGCTAATTCAATTGGAAAAGAGGCGATGGGGAGAGGGCTTTGGAAGCCCAGGAATGGAGAAGAAGGGCTGGCTGAGCAGTCTGCAGAAGAGAGAGATTTATCCAAACTCAAATACGTGCTGGGAGGGAGGGGCTCTGAAGGGGTCCCCAGCTGGGCTTGAATAAACAAGTCGATGCCGGCTTCTGTAAGTGAGAGGGTGATGGGCAAACTGCACTTCCCCCAGTTGGACTTGAAATGAGTGATCGATAGGGCAATATCACCGAGCTAATTAAATCAGCACTGCATGGGGCTGATTTCTTCTTTATAGCCCGGGACCAGCTTCTGATAGGCAGGACCAGATGGCACTTGAAGGCCTGGCCCCATCTCTCACCCCAACTGGAGAGGTGAAGTCCTCCTGCCACACCTGACCCTTTCCATGTCTGCCCTTACCCACCCAAGGCAGCGTATTCTGCTATTTGGAAGCACAAATAATAATACAAATGATATGAAACAGCCTAACACTGAGAAGGTCCAAGCATTGGACTTTGAGTTCAGTCTTTTTTTTTTTTTTTTGAGACAGAGTCTTGCTTTGTCACCCAGACTGGAGTGCAATGGCGTGATCTCAGCTCACTGCAACCTCTACCTCCCAGGTTCAAGAGATTCTCCCGCCTCGGCCTCCCAAGTAGCTGGGATTACAGGTGCTTGCCACCATGCCTTGCTAATTTTTGTATTTTTAGTAGGAACAGGGTTTTAGCATATTGGCGAGGCTGGTCTTAAACTCCTGATCTCAGGTGATCGGCTTGCCTCAGCCTCCCAAATTGCTGGGATTAGAGGCGTGAGCTACTATCCCGGCTGAGCTCAGTTGTTTTTTCATCTCATTTCGTCCTCAAGATGATACTCTGTGGTGGGTATACTGATTACCACCGTTTTGCAGAAGAAGACACTGAGGGTCAGAGAGGTGAAGACATTGCCCAGAGTCACACCCACTGAGTGTTTGAGTCAGAATAAGAATCCAGGTCTCCTGGCATCCCAGTGAGAAGGCCTTGACCACGGATTCTGAGAAAGTCCAGCTAAATCTGGCATTTATTCATTCACTCTTGCCTATGTGTGTAACTATGAGCCAACCATTGGGCATGGCGGTGGGAACAGAATGGGAAACTTGTTCTCAAACTAGAGGGAAAATACAGAAGAAAACAAGGTAACCAAGCAGCAAATGGACACTTAAAAAGTGTAGTCCTCATGGAGCCAAAGAGGACTGTGACCCAGAACAAAGGGGTGATCCTACAGAGAAAATCAGCGAAGGCTTCCGGGAGGAGGTGGCATTCACAGCGAGGCCCAAGGGATAAGCAGAAGCCAGCCAAGTGCAAGGTGGAGGAGGTGTTTGTGAAGAGCCTAGGGTGAGAATGAGCTCAGAATTTAGGGAATTCGCAGAATGAATCCCTGAGCAGAATGACAGGCAGTGGTGAGCAGGGTCAGATCCCAGACAAACAGGAGCAACAGGGGTTGCCTCAGACCAGATAAGTGATTTTCTCAGTTTAACAATGCAGATTTGTGACTGCACGAGACCAGAGCCCAGGCCTCCTGATGCCCAGCCCAGAGTTCATGCCTCTGGCCACGCAGCCTCTCCTGCCAGATGGTAAGTGTCACAGGACACCATGTCCTTTGTATTTGTTACTGTTTCCCAGCACCCGGTCCTAGATCTGGTACATACTAAGCACCCACTGACCGTTGAATTAATGAATGACACCGAAAGGAGGGCTGGAGAAGGATTTAACACCTACTGAGCACCTAGTGTGTACACGGCAGCACGATCATTACAATGGGACCAGAGTGATGAAAGGTCCTCCTTTTTTTATTATTATTGTAGTTTAGATTCTGGGTGCATGTGCAGATCATGCAAGATTGTTGCATAGGTACATTCATGGCAAGGTGGTTTGCTGCCTCCATCCCTCATCACCTATACCTGACATGTCTCTCCACGTTATCCTTCCCCGCCCTCCCTCCCACTATCCCTCCTGTAGCCCCCCGCCCCAACGGACCCCAGTGTGTGATGCTCCCCTCTCTGTGTCCACATGTTCTCATTGTTCAGCACCCGCCTATGAGTGAGAACATGCGGTGTTTGATTTCCTGTTCTTGTGTCAGTTTGCTGAGAATGATGGTTTCCACGTTTATACATGTCCCTACAAAAGACACGAACTCATGGTTTTTTATGGCTGTATAGTATTCCATGGTGTATATGTGCCACATTTTCTTTGTCCAGTCTATCGTTGATGGGCATTTGGGTTGGTTTCAGGTCTTTGCTATTGTAAACAGTGCCACGATGAACATGCGTGTGCATGTGTCTTTATAATAGAATGATTTATAGTCCTTTGGGTATATACCCAGTAATGGGATTGCTGGGTCAAATGGAATTTCTACTTCTACATCATTGAGGAATCGTCACACTGTCTTCCACAGTGGCTGAACTAATTTACACTCCCACCAACAATGTAAAAGTGTTCCTATTTCTCCACATCCTCTCCAGCATCTGTTGTCTCCAGATTTTTTAAATGATCATCATTCTAACTGTCGTGAGATAGTATCTCAATGTGGTTTTGATTTGCATTTCTCTAATGACCAGTGATGGCGACCATTTTTTCATGTTTGTTGGCTTCACGTTATGTTTTCTTTTGAAAAGTGTCTGTTCATAGCCTTCATGGATGAAGGTTATGAAGAGATCCTCCTCTTTTTCAAGGAGTCTTGGTTTTCTCTCCTGTCACTTCCTAAAACACAGCCTCCACTCTAACCTAGCCAGCCTCCTCCTCGACTCTGTCACACACACAATTTTCCTCCAACTCTCTGCCTGCACCCTTGCTGTGCCTCCCACCTGAACTATCCTCTCTCAATCTTTTCAGCTGCCCAAATTAATTTGTTCAGTCCTCCAAGATCCTCCTCCTGCGTGATGTCCTCTCGTCACCATTTCTCTGGACTGTCTCTGCACACAATATTTATCAACATCTGCCCCCTCTCGGTAATATGTCATCTCCTTGAGAGCCCACGCCACAGTTCCTGTTTTCCCTGCAGGACTGGACTTGTGGGAACAGGTGAGTAAATCCTTGCTGAAGGGACTCCCAAGAGACTTGGGCAAGTCACTTCCACTCTTTGAGACTCTTGGTTGCGTACCTGCAAAAGCAGGAGATGAAATTTTATCAAAGGTGGCAAATTTGCCCAGCAACATCATGGCACCCTCTCTTGTTAGTCAAAGCAAACATTACTAATTGATCACTGATTGTTCCCCACAGTGACCAGATGTACATTTCAAATCCTTTCCCAATGCAGTATTCCAAGCAGCCTTTACAAAAAAAAAAAAAATGCAAAATGTGTGAGCAAGATGATATCTGCTTGCCACTCTTCAGTGCAATATACTCTAAGGGAGTTTTCTCTGGCCTTCGGGGACCTATCACAAGCCTGGTGC
The DNA here is from genome assembly GCA_963573385.1 of Cacajao melanocephalus. Classification (NCBI taxonomy): domain Eukaryota; kingdom Metazoa; phylum Chordata; class Mammalia; order Primates; family Pitheciidae; genus Cacajao; species Cacajao melanocephalus. The sequence continues at coordinate 34,793 of CAUYLG010027080.1, forward strand.
AAAGAATATGCCATTAGACGTCTGAAACCTAATTTACAGATTAAGCAACCTTGAGTAATTCCACCCTTCATAAGCCTCAATTCCCTTCTATGTCAGTTGGCACACATCTTCTGAGATGTACTCTGTATAGACATCATTGCTTTTTACCTGTTGAGAAAAAAACCTAGTCATCAGGCTTGTTATAATTGTGTGTAAATGTAAAGTTATTAGGCTCGGAGTGAGACAGCCTGAGGGTGAGTTCTCGCAGTGCAGGAACGGAATGTACACACTTGGAAGATCTTTTTTTCAGCCTGCTTGCCTTCTGCTTGTTGACTGTGCTGCACGTATACAGCCATCCTATTAAACACATCCAAGTGAGTGGGATCCTACTCAATTCAATGTTCCCCCATCGTCCTCTCTCTGGACAACACTGTAAATTCTCAGGAGTTCTCTACAATTGTGGATTGGCTCAGTTGTCTTGGCACAAATACAGTGGATAAGGGGATTCCACTCCTCCGTGTTCCCCAGCTCACCAGGCTTGAGGGCAGGGGCTCTGCCTCATTCACAGCTATGTCCCCAGTAGCCAGCAACGAGCCAGGAGCTCCACAGACTCTCAATCAAGATTTGTTGAATGGACAGAGGGAGGGAGGAAAGGCACAGATACGATGTAATGCCCCATGCAGCGCATTCTGCATGCCAAGCCTGTGCGTACAGTGCTCTAGCTTGCTCGGACACAATTATGTTAAAAGAGCAATTAGCAACCTTTTAAGCCTGATTGCCAACTCCCCCATTAATCACTTGCAATTATAAACCCAAAATCTTCAAAACAATTGGTCCCAGACGCCCACTAGAGAGAAACGTTAATAACCTTCCTTTTTCATCGGAAATCTCTGCTCAGTTGGAGTCTCTGGGTCACGGAGGGGTGGAGCAACCACCATGGGCTGAATAGGCTGACATGGGAGGGGCGACTCTGGAGAAAGGGGTAAAAATGTCACCCCGCAGAGGCCAAAGGACACTCTGGGAGGCCGCCTCTTCTTCCCTCTGCCTGCTTCTCCCCCAACACCACAGCCAGCCTGGGCCATATATCTCCCGATGCTTTCACCAAACCACTCTAATTCCACATTATGAAGACACCGTCTCTAATTACTGCGGCTAATTAGCTGCTCGCAGCCACCCCAGTTGAGGCACATGAGGGACAGAGCCGCCCCCGAGGCCTTGGACGTGGCTGGCCGCCTCCGGCCGCCGGCTGCCACTTCGCCACCACAAGGACACCCTGTGAGCTGACCCCCATGTTTCAGGGGAAAGGGAGGAGGAGGATGAGGGATGGTGGAAGCCTGCTCGGTCAATCTGAACCCCCTCTCTCCGCCAGTCCCCCGCTGCGGGCAGCAGGCAATTCAGACCTGAGTGCAACAGCTAATTAAATCAATATGAGATAATGAACGGCAATTAGAGGTCCGGCTAGGCACATCTTCTCTTGTAAATACTGTTTCTTTCCCAACGGGGAGCTCTTTTTTAATAATCTGTTTGTGTTTCATTTCCAGGAGCCGTAATTCCCCCAAGAAGCACTTTGGGAAAGTGATTTGTTTGTCTGTATAATCGCCAAAGCATTCCGTTAGACTTGTTTGTTTTGCTCAGTGCCTGCTACTATTGGAGAGAAACAATTTTCCTTCTCTCTTTGATTTTTTTTTAATTTCTGCTTCCTTCCTACACATCCTAATGTTGGACAAGTCCAGAGCTGTGCATCTCAGAGGGGTAATGAGCTGTACTCTGCCCCTAGCTCCTTCTCTGCCATTCTGGGGTATGAACAAAACCAAAATCCTTAGGAGATCACAGAATGATGGGAGGAAGTCCAGTGGCTCCCATTCTACAGATGAGAAAACTGAGGTCTAGAGCAGATATCAGTGACTAAGAACCTAAATTCTCCCATCCTCCATTCAGATAGTTGATAAATCTCCTGTGGTGCCCAGGAAGGAGGCTTGGGGAGGGCATTATAAGGAGCCCTCTACCCCCAAGAAGCTTGCAGATTTATCTGCTGAGACAGGCTAAGGCACATATCAATTAGAAAGCAATTAAGTGCCTAATTGTGTGGCACCAACAAGCACAAAGAGTTGAGGAAAGGAAAAGATCCTTCAGGGAATAGAGTGGAAGAAGAGAATGTCAGAGCCATTTGCATCTTAGTTTTATCTCTAGCTCCTATCAAGACCTGTTTTCTGAGCTCTAAACTTTTATGTATTCACTGGGATGCCCCATTGGCACCATAAAGTCAATTTGTCCAAAATGGAAAACAGCATACACACACATGCAGCCATGTTTTCATTCTTCTGCTCCCTGTTTAATACATGGCTGTGCAGACATCCAGTTTTCCCTCTAGAGAACTCAATTTCTTTCTCACACTGTCTACACCTGGTCAGTAGGGTCTTGTAAATGTCTCTCAATTGTACCCACTTTTCTCCTTCCTTACCATCACTACCCTAGAAACAGCCTCCCCCTAGATGTACCCTAGTGGTCCCCTGAATCTAACCCTTCCTCCCCTCCAATCTAAGACTGCAACCAGAGATGCTTTCTGCAGTGTAATCCACCCAGATTATTCTCCTAATTAAAGTCCTTAGTGCTTTCCTGTAGATAAAGGTCAATTTTAGTGACCTATGAGACCTCTGGTCCTTGCTTACACGTTTAGGCTAGCCTCTTGACATCTACACTCCCCCTTTTATTTTTTTATTTTATTTTATTTTATTTTATTTATTTTTTTTTTGAGATGGAGTTTTGCTCTTGTTGCCAAGGCTAGAGTGCAATGGTGCAATCTCTGCTCACTGCAACCTCCACCTCCCTGGTTCAAGCGATTCTCTTGCCCCAGCCTCCCAAGTAGCCGAGATTACAGGTGCATGCCACCACGCCTGGCTAATTTTTGTATTTTTAGTAGATATGGGGTTTCACAATGCTGTCCAAGCTGGTCTCGGACTCCTGACCTCAGGTGATCCACCCGCCTCAGCCTCCCAAAGTGCTGGGATTGCAGGCGTGAGCAACTGCACCTGGCCATTACTTCCCCTTGTATACACACACAGCTCATGCTTCAGCTGTGGCCTCACAAATATGCCATACCCCTTAGATACCTAAGCCTCTGCAAGTGATTCTTTCTCCACTGAAAACTCATCCTCAAATTTTCCCTAGATCTCTGTAGCAAGCAACTCTTACTCTTCTCTCAGGCATTGTCTTAGAGAGTTCCTCCTCCAGGAAGCCTTCCTGTTCTTCACCACCCCAGGCCGGGCTACTTACCTCTCCTCTGAGTCTCACTCGCCACCTGCTGTGCTGATACCAGTTATAGTCCTAGAACTTATCAAATCACGTGGAATGGTAATTGTTCTGATCATTGTTCTCTCTGCCTCGCTGGAATAAGAGCACTTTGAGGCCAGGGTCATATTTTGTCCTTCATCAGAACTTCTACTACTTAGCACACAATATTTGCTTAATAAGTACCCATTGAATGTGTATTGAATAACAGGCTGGAAGTACCCTTAACATTTATTTAATGCCACCTGTTCCCTTTCAGATGGCAAAAACAGAGACTTCAGAAAGGAACAGAGGGCTTCCCAGGGCCGTGCAGAAAAATGACAGCAGAATCAGAGTAGATCCAAGTTGTCCTGACTGCTGATTCAGTATTTGATCTGCCATATTTATTTGATTTTAATCAAATCCCTATTATCCATAAGTATATTTGACTAAATAAATATGGGGTGAATATGTACCTTGGGAACTTAGAAATAGCTAGACAAAAACAGATATAGTGTGACCACAGAAGAGGGGTTTATTGAGGATTAGAGATGGCACTAAAAGCTTCCTAGAGGCCAGGACCTGTGGCTCACACCTATAATCCCACCACATTGGGAGGCCAAGCAGGAGGATCACCTGAGGTCAGGAGTTCAAGTTCAGCCTGGCCAACATGGTGAAACCCCGTCTCTACTAAAAATACAAAAATTAGCTGGGCCTGGTGGCAGATGCCTGTAATCCCAGCTACTCTGAAGGATGAGGCAGGAGAATTGCTTGAACCGAGGAGATGAAAGGAGGCAGATTTTGCAGTGAACTGAGATTGTGGTACTGCACTCCAGCCTGGGCGACAGAGCAAGACTCTATCTGAAAACAAACAAACAAAAAAGGCTTCCCAAAGAGTGGTGGCCAGTGTTCTTGAAAAAAAGTGAACCTCTGATGGACCAGAGAGATAAAACAAAATTGCTAAAGTCATATACCTGGTCAATAAAGAAGTCATGATTCAACCCAGTTTTTTGTACTATCCTGTGCCTTTCTTCTGTGAAGAACACAGCTGTCTTTAAAGATGATTCAAAATCTGCCCAATATGTGCTGACAAAGCAGAGCTGGAATAAAAGTTGGGATCCAAGTCAGAGATTCAAGTTTTCCAGCTAGAGTTTAACTACAGGAGTTTTTGGTCATTAAGAGAGACTAGAACAGAATCAGGGTTGTTAGGTGCTTAAAGGTTATCTTTTTTAACATATAGGATGTGTGTCAGAAACTGCAGGTTGTAACATGGGGAGTTGAACTCTGAAGGATCTCTCAGAGTAAAGACCATGAACCAGAGCCAGAGATGGGCTCCCCTCCGCAGTGGTAGAGTGCCAACGCAAAGGTCTCAGAACCACGGACAGCTCCTGGGCGGCAGGTTCCCCGGGCTGGCCTTCCTGATGTGGCTTGCATGATTGCATGGCTTCCTGGTATGCAGCAAATAGTCGCTCAATTAATTTAAAAAGAAAAAAAATGAATTAAGGTGTTCATGTGCACTTTTCTCCCCAGAGGATCAGAATCTCTTTCTTCGGTGGAATGAGGTATCTATACAAAGGCCTGAACTTCCCACAGAGCCACACCAAAATCTCCACAGCCCCAACTCTTCCATAGAGCTCCACCTAAGGCAAGAACTGCTCAAAAAATGCTTGAGCTTGCCTCCTCTGAGGTATCTCTGTCTGCATTTGAGGAAAGGTGAACCACAGAAAATCTGTCTTTCTGGGGATTCGGTCTTTCTAAGGTTCAGGCCAGGATTTTTCCAAACCTAAGTTCATGAAAGACAGTGCAGACTTCAAGAATCAGATATGGAGAAAATACACCAGCTCCGTCAGTTTTCCAGTGGAGAAAAGCAAGGTGCTGAGAGAGACATCAATTTAGCTTGCATTAGGAAATTGGAAGAAATTCTAAGTCGTGACTATGTTAACAGCAGTTCATATCTGCTATCAACAGCTTCTACACTCCAGGCACACTTATAAACACGATCTCATTTCATCTGCGCAAGCGCCCTGTGAAAAAGGTACTATTAACCCTCTTTTATAGATGCGGAATCTAAAGCTCAGAGAAGGAAATTGACTAGGCACAAGTCACAAAGCCAGGTACTGACAGATACCCCCTTCAAGCCCAGATCGTCTGACTCAAAAGTTTTTGATGTGTCTACCATGCTACATTGCCTTTGGTGTTCTTCCCTCTTCTTCCCGGATCCTTGAGCCAACAAGACTTGCAGATTTCCACCTAGGAGCAGGACACAAATGACCTATCACACTAGGGGAAATAGGTTGAGCTATTTCCCCTAGTCCCTGTGGGCTCCTGTATGAGTCTTTTACTGGCCATGATTCTATTATGGGCCATGATGCCCATAAAGACCAGGCCAGATTTTACTGCTCCTTAAAACCTCCCTTCCTTTCTCCCATGCTCACCAGCTTAAAAACATGAAACCAAATTTTCTCAGATCAGCAAAAAGCCCTGAATAGGAACCTCTCATCCACAATTCACCATTGCCAAAATGCCAAATTCACTTTCTCCTCCTTCCTTCTTTTCTGTTTGTGTAGTAAGGTCTAAGGCAAATCTGTAAATCTGGCCTTTTGATCACACTCTCTACCACACCAGACACACCTGCTCTGTCCACTTACTCTCTTTCATCTTCAATTTTTTTTCTTCTCCTTTCTCTTCAATCTATCACAAGCCACTTTTGACTTGAAAAAACCCTGCCCAAGCTGATGCGATGGAAGAAAATTGGCCTTGAAATCACATAGAGAAGAATTCAAAGCAAGCTGTACTCTTTCGAGTTCTGTGATCTTGGACACATTCCCTAGTGTCATTGACCTCATCTATAAATTGGAGATTGTGACTACCTTTGGCTGTTATAGGTCACAGATGCTATGACCTATATATACGTCATTGCTAATTACTATTACTGCTAATATAGCAGTAATAATATTGACATTAATAATAAAAATAGTCACCACTAACTTATCAAGTGCTCACCTCGTACTAGGCACTGTCCTAAATGTTCTACACATAGTAACTAATTACATATACATTACTAATAATTAATATATGTAACAATGAACATGCAACTAATTACACGTGATAGGCACAAGATTACACAATTAGTAATGTTCAGGCTTGCACAGAGTAGGTGTTCAATAAATGAGAATTCCATATCTCACTCTCTCAGTCTCTACTTTGTGTCTCCTTCCTTCCACTGCTGATGATCCATCTTGTCACTTGAACCACTGAGCTCCTTATTCCTCATCCATGAAATCACTAGCATGCCCTGATTTCTAGAAGTACACTGAGACCTCGATGATATAAATGTGAAGGTACTCCACCCATAAAATCGGCTTAATAAATATCTGTTGGAAATTAATAATGCTTACTATATTTTGCTCCACCTTCTTCAGCTTCTGGATATATAGCTCTGATCCTATTACTCTCAACAAGATTACCCTCCAAATAATCATTAATCATAAAATTGCTAAATCTAAGACCTAATTCCAGCTCTCACACTTGACCTATGGGTAGCCTTGCTACTGCTGATCAATATCCCCAAGCCAATTTCCTTCCTGGATTCCAGAATCCTGGGCTTTCCCATTTCCTGCTTACTCCTCAACTCTCTACCTTATTTCACCAATTACATGCATCCATATCTCCAGAGGATGATTCTGATTTCTCTACTTACTCTATGGTCCAGTTCAGTGGGGAGGATTCCCACTGGAATTTCAGCAGAGATCCTCAGCCAAAGTTTTGAGGACAAGTAGTTTATCTGTGGTCCCCGGAAACACCGGAAAGGAGCATGCAGAAGTGAACAGGAAGGAAAGACAGCCAACCAAGGGTGCCCAATCAACTCAGAAACTCCCATGGGCAACTGGAGCCTAATCCCGCTGGGGAATGCTGGGAATCCATGCAGAACGTGTTCTTTGGAGTTATCCCACTCGAGGGGCCAGGGGTCTGAGCCATTTATTCACCAGCTCCCTTCAATCCTTAGTTGAGGGTTGCTCCTGGAGGGTGGTGATTCTCAGGCACTTCTAGCTTGCATGCATGTAAACAGAACAGGCCACAGACAACAGCAAAACCCCAACACTGTTGGAAGTCATCCCAGGAAGCCCTACAAAGGCAAGGCTGCAAGGATATGGGTGAGGACACCAATGGTGTCTGCTGCAACCCCCAGATCCGCATCTCTATCTACAGCTCTTCTCCCAAGTTCCAGCCAGATACAAATTTTCAACTCAAGGTGGTTTTCTCCCTTGGACCTTCCTAGGCTTCCCACATTGGCAGATCTAGCCTATATGTTGTCCTGTCATGCTCACCGTGTATCATCTATATGCCCAGAGTGGAATTCAGGAGTTCCCCCATTTTTCAAGGTGGGGAATATGTTCCAAGACCCTCATTGGATGTCTGAAACTTGCAGATAGTAATACCCTTATATAGACTACATTTTCTCCTATGCACAAATACCTATGATCAACTTTAAAGTTTATATAATATAAATTAAACATAATATTTATGTTTCTCCTATACATAAATACCTATGATGACGTGTGTAAATTAAACACAGCAAGAAGAGATTAACAAGGAGGACTTGATGGAGTGTGGAAGGTCCAGCAACAGTGAGAGGCCTTCAGATGGAATCTAGGGAGGGTGAGGGGCAAGGGAGACCAGCTCAGGATCCCTCTTCTCCTGAAAGACTTCCCTAATCATTATAGCATGGATTAACTGTAAAGTACAGAAAATGTGTCTATGTGGGATATTTACATAGAACAATGCTTAACAATAAAATGGAACAACGACAACAATATACTGTAATAGAAATAAAATAAGGTGTTCTTTGAACCCAAGCACTGCGGTATTCAACAGCCAATCTGATAACCAAGGCAGACACTAGTGGGTAAGGGGCAAGTTGTGTAGACAGATTGGATACCTAGACAAAGGGAGGATTCACATCCCAGGCGGGATGGAGCTGGACAGAGTGAGATTTGATCACGCTACTCAGAACAACATGCCATTTAAAACTTATGAATTGTTTATTTCTGAAATCTTCCATTTAGTATTTTCAGACCTTGGTTGAGCACGGGTAACGGAAACCACAGAAATCAAGTGGATAAAGCGGAACCACTGTCATTTCCCTCTTGTGTATCCTTGACCCAACAGTCTCGGCATATCCCCCAGAGACAGGATGGCACCAGGGCAAACACCAGTTCAGCTGTAGCGGTGCAAGAGTTTGCATGCTGGCTCTGCCACTTCCCAACTGCACCCACATTGGTGCATCGCCTCACCTCTCACGTGCAGTTGCATCACCTGCAAACGAGAATTTTAAAATCATACTTAGAGAGGGTGTATAGGAATACACATGGAAGGGTGCCAGTGCCTAATCCAGTTCATAACACATGGTGGGTGTCCTGTCTCTTAGGGCTGTGACTATTCCAATCAGTGTTCAAGGTATACTTCTCTTTTTGTTTTGCCAATTCAATTGAATATCTCATACCAGCCCCTCATGTTTATATTTTTTTGGCTATTTCAAGAGTCTGTGAGCTTGGCAAAATGCTGGATGTTCCAGTGAATGGTTCCTAACCTTTCTACAGCCCTCAAGCTCTTTCCCCTAGAGTCCTTCTTGTATATCAATGCCAAACTCATCTCCTTGAAATAAAAACACATCCCTATCAGATATTACCAGCGCCTCAGAGTTGTATTATGGTGATGTTTAATCTCCTCGTTCTGGCATTTAAGTCCCTTCACAATCTGAAACCCTGATAACATTCTCCACTTTCTCACTGTTTTTCTTTGGTAAAATGCCTCGTGTTCTCTGCCTTATGTTGATTTATTCATCAAATGCTTATTAAGCATCTCTATGTACCAGGCTCTGTGCTAAGCCCTGAGAAGATTTTCATAAACAAGAAAAAGATAGATCCTTTACTCTCCTGGAATCCTCCATGATGAAGTCTTCATCCATGCCATTTTCCAGCTCACCACCCCCACTCCAATGCCATCAACTCCTGTCCAGAGAGGCCTGTCATTGTACTGAGAGCAGGGAAAGTTCAAGGTTCAAACCCCAGGGTGAGCATTTATGATCAGTGGCCTTGGGTGGTCACATTCCTCTCTGGGCCTCTGTTTCCAAAGGATAAGAAGTCCTGCGGGGCATAGTGGCTCATGTCTGTAATCTCAGCACTTTGGGAGGCTGAGGCAGGTGGATCACAAGATCAGGAGATCGAGACCATCCTGGCTAACATGGTGAAATCCTGTCTCTACTAAAAATATGAAAAAAAAAAAAAAATTTAGCCAGGCATGGTGGCACGCGCCTGTAGTCCAGCTATTTGGGAAGCTGAAGCAGGAGAATCACTTGAACCCAGGAGGTGGAGGTTGCAGTGGGCCAGGATCATGCCACTGCAGCCACTGCACTCCAGCCTGAACAACAGAGTAAGACTTCGTCTCAAGAAAAAAAAAAAGTCCTGCCTGCAAGTGTTGATGTGGTCGGCTGAAAACGGTCTTCCAAAGATGTGCATGTCGTAATCGCTGGAACCTGTAAATGTTATTTACTTACCCGGCAAAAGGGACTGCCCAGATGTAATTAAGTTAAGGGTCTTGAGATGGGGGGATTATCCTGCAATCACAAGGATCCTTATAAGAGGGAAGCAAGAAGAACAGAGTTAGCAGGAAATGTGAGTGCGGAAGCAGAGGTTGGAGCCATGAGCCAAGGGATGCAGGCAGCCTCTAGATGCTGAAAAAGGCAAGAAAATGAAATGTCCTTTGCAGCCTCCGGAAGGAGCCTAGCCCTGCCAACACCTTTGGATTTCTGACCTTCAAAACTTTAAGACGATAAATGAGTGTGTTGTTTTAATCCCTAAGTTAAAACAACGGTAAGAAACGAATACAGTCGTTTCTCAGTTGAAACGAAGAACACAATACAGTTGTCGTGGAGAGTACAGACTAATATATGAACTTGGCCTCCCCAAGGTCATGTGCCATGAACGGCCAGACTGAGTTTCATCTGGGACTATTCCTGTTCCCAGCGCATGGAGGTGTCTTCCTGGGGAGGACTTGGTGGGGTGTGGAAGGTCCAGCACACAGTGACAGGCCTTCAAATGGAATCTGAGGGAGGGTGAGGGGCAAGGGAGACCAGCTCAGGTTTCCTCCTCTCCTAGGAGACTTCCCTAATCATTGTAGCATGTATTATCTGTAAAATATAGACAATGTGTCTATGAGAGATGTTTACATAGAACAGTATCTTAACATAAGGGGACCTAGGAGTATTCTTGGATGTGACGTGCATAGCAGGTGAACATTATTTCATGGGTGAGAATACAGAGGCCCCCATGTATTAAAGGGATTAATCGATGCCCAAGATCATTCAAAAGAGCATAGCAGATCAGGGATGCAGATCATGTTGTCCTGCTTACCGGTTCAGCACTGTGTGGGTTTCTAGCTGGCCTGGTCTCTGCGTTCATCTTGTCAGCATCCCCCTCTATACACTGGCAGCCACCAGCCCCAGAGAAGTCAGCTCTCCAGCCAGAACACTGAGTTCCATGGAGGGGGGTCCATCCCTAGTCCCTCTCCCAAGAGACAGGACAAAGGGAGAATGCCAGCTGGGAAGCAACGATAATTTCCTGTAAGTCAATAACAGGATGAGAAATGGTCCCAGGATAAAATATGCCCCATCTCCTACTCGGCTTGGATGCACGCCCAGGAGATGCCGTGTGCTGGGACTGGACCGAGAGGCAAGGGGAGACAAGGAAGGCTTGGTGGGAAAGGTAGAGAAAGTCCTCTATGTCACCAGGACACTGGGAAGTGAGAGCCAGGACCCTTGCAATACGTTGAAGAGTCTTGGTGTACGCTTTCAAAGCGGAGGGAGGTGGGGGGTGGGGGGGCAGGGCTGAGCCTGTCTTAGCCACTGCAGGATCCCAGGGACTAGAATGGTGCCTCATGCAACATCTATGCTCACTAAATGCTGGTTGTATGAATGGAAAACTTGGAGCTAGGAAAACTCCCTATAATCTAAAGGCTGGGAATCGTAAATTCTACTTCCTGTCTCTGCGTCCTTGCTTCACCATATGCAAACCTACTCACCAGGTAGTCTGTAAAAAAAAAAAAAAACTAAATCAAGTATGCATTAGTGGAGTTCATGTGCCCGGATTGTGGAGTAAGACACTTTTGTGCTCAAATCCCCTCTTCATCCTTTGCCACCATTTGCTTCACCTCTCCGCATATTGTTTCCTCCTCCGCAAAACAGACCTCTGTAAGAATGATTATCATGTGGATTACCAGTTGGCCGTATCAGTTATTTGCACTTAGCATACATAAAGGGCCTGTGTGCAGAGTTTTGGCAGGAGCCGAAGGACACTGGTATTTTTTGTGTTTACCATTTGCCATGAACTCTTTTAAGCACTTTGCGTGTAAAAGTGTGTTTGATTTTCACCACAACCCTGTGAGGTTCAAAGCAGGGAAGGAAATCACAGACAGTCACACAGCTGGTAAGTGGCCAAGTCGAGATGATCTCAACATCTGCCTACTTCCAAACCCTGGACTCTTAACGTGGTGTTACCTCTTCAGATCAAAATTGCGTATAGGCCATGAAAATTAGCTTAGTATGTATCCTCTAGTCCAATGCTTTTCAAATTACTGTGAACAGAAATCAGATTCCTGACAAGCAGATCTTGAGTGGGGACCAGGAATCTGCAATTCTTTATTATTATTATTATAGTTAAGTTCTGGGATACATGTGCAGAACGTGCAGGTTTGTTACATAGGTATACACGTGCCATGGTGGTTGGCTGCATCCATCACCCCATCATCTACATTAGGTATTTCTCCTAATGCTACTCCTCCCCTATCCCCCCACTCCCTGCTATGCCTCCCCTCGCCCCCCACGCCCCTTATTTCTAACCAGCTCCCAAGAGTGGCCGAAGCTGCTGGTCCACTTTGAGTAGTGAGGTTGTAGACAAGAGGATCCCACAGATGGTATTTCAGCAGGACGTGATGGAGTCGGATCTGGCCTTTAGTAGCTTGCTGGGCTACCATAAGGAGCCTGGATTGGAGGAGGTGAAGCTGGAGGTGGGTGTTTATGCCTTGAGGCTCCTTCCAGCTGAAACATTTCAAGGTTTGATTCTTAGAGGCGCTCTAAGCCTCTTTAGAGAACTGGTGGAATGTAAGAATGTAGGAGTCATTCAGCTCCACCCCTTCCCCAGGCTCTGAGGCAGCTTCTGCTTAAAAACGACTGCTCTGAGTAGTCACTCAGTATTCCAGAGACCACGTTGGATTCAATACATCAAAGGTTGAAGGATCATATAGCCCCATTAGCTGCAAAGTTTAATTTCCCTTCGGGGCTGGTGGTTACAATGAAACTACAGCAGCAATTACAACTTCCCCTTCACTGACAACCTGCTCAGATCAATAAAGTCTGCGTCACCAGGATCTGCCTCATTCGTCAGGAACTCTGGGCCACCCAAGGCCCCACCACTGCCCACCACACACTCTTCTTGCCAAGTGGCAGGGGAGAAAGCGTGGAGACACGTTTTAGGATGCTGTTTCCCTCTCTGAGTTTGGCCTGAGGCCAAGAGAGCCAGAAACCTCATTCATTCATTCATTCCTTCATTCATTCACCATATAGTTCATCAAGTGTCAGCTCTTCTAGGCCTCAGGGATATGGCTATTGAAGGAGGCAGTTGACATACTTGTCTTTGTGGGAAAACAGAGGCAAAGTAAACAAACAAGTCAGAAAACCTATGATGACCACATGTGCCTCTTTAGTAGAGGTGCCAGGGTTGGTGACTTGGTGACACTGGGGAAGCATCTGAAGGAAGTAAAAGATGAACCATCTGAAGATCTGAGGAAGGGTGCTCCAGGAAGGGGAAACTGTAAGTGAAAAGGCTGCGGGGTTGGAAGAAACTTAAGAAAGAAACAGGGCTGGGCACGTTGGCTCACGCCTGTAATCCCAGAACTTTGGGAGGCTGAGGTGGGCGGATCACCTGAGGTCAGGAGTTCGAGACCAGCCTGGCCAACATGGTGAAACCCCATCTTTACTAAAAATACAGAAATTATCTGAGCGTGGTAGTGAGTGCTTGTAATCCCAGCTACTCAGAAGGCTGAGACAGGAGAATCACTTGAACCTGGGAGGCGGAGTTTGCTGTGAGCCAAGACAGCACCATTGCACTCCAGCCCGAGTGACAGAGTGAGACTCCGTCAAAAAAAAAAAAAAAAAAAAAAACTGAAAAGAAAGAAAGAAACAGAAGGGAATTGGACATGATGCTTCCTGAAGCAACAGGGCTTAAAAATGAGGTCATAGGGCTGGCAGGGACCAGGCCAGGGCTTTGGATTTTGCTCTGAGTGTGATAGGGACCCAGGGGGTATTTTCTGGGGGAAAATGGCTCCCCAAAGACCGCACATGAAATCAGGTGCCAATCTGAGTTAGAACTAACGTCTCCGTAGACCCCATGTTGGGACTTTCTTCCCCAATACCAGGCTCTATTTCATAGGAGCGTTGGTCAAACAGAAGGATTCTCTGCTTGTTGATTTATAAAGGGATGATTGGAATCAGTGGTTATCATTCCAGCATCCGGATGAGCAAATGGAGATCCAGAGCTCCCATGAGATCTTCGTGATCGGATCAGGAGTTGCTGGACTTCATGTTCCCTGTTTTTTGTGTGTGGCCATTGTTTTTCAAGGATGTCCATTTTCTTTTTTTTTTTTTTCTTTTTTTTAATTGTACTTTAGTTTGGGGTACATGTGCAGAACGTGCAGGTTTGTTACATAGGTATACACGTGCCATGGTGGTTTGCTGCACCCATCAACCCGTCATCTACATAGGTATTTCTCCTAATGCTGTCCTTCCCTTAACAGCCCAACCCAAGACAGGCCCTGGTCTGTGATGTTCCCTTCCTGTGTCCATGTGTTCTCATTGTTCAACTCCCACTTATGAGTGAGAACATGTAGTGTTTCGTTTTCTGTTCTTGTGTCAGTTTGCTGAGAATGATGGTTTCCGGCTTCATCCATGTCCCTGCAAAGGACATGAACTCATCCTTTTTTATGGCTGCATAGTATTCCATGGTGTATATATGCCACATTTTCTTTATCCAGGCTATCATTGATGGGCATTTCGGTTGGTCCCAAGTCTTTGCTATTGTGAACAGTGCCGCAATAAACATGTGTGCATGAGTCTTTATAGTAGGATGATTTATAATCCTTTGGGTATATAACCAGTAATGGGATTGCTGGGCCAAATGGTATTTCTAGTTCGAGATCCTTGAGGAATTGAGACACTGTCTTCCACAATGCTTGAACTAAGTTACACTCCCACCAACAGTGTAAAAGCGTTCCTATTTCTCCATAAAGGATGTCCATTTTCTTGTCAGAACTTCACAGCCAGCCTTGGATGCCGAGGTCTGGGGTTCATGTTTTATTTTCACAAGTGTAGAAGCCAAAGGCTAGGGCAGCAGCGGAAGCAGCGCCACCCACCCTATGGCCAGTCTTAAACAGTCCTCTTTCAACCTGCTTCTCCTCCTAGGTCCACACCCAGGTAAAGCCCTACCCATCAACCCTTATAATCATACCTGCAGGCATTGATGGCAAAGGCTGGAGTCTTCTCTTTCGAGATTTCTGAGACTGGAAGCAGCTTCCTCCCACTCTTCCCTCCCTCTGTGCCTCCACATTCATTCAATCTTCTTTTCATTCTTTTTTTTTTTTTAACTGTCATTCTTCCTTTGATTTATTAATGAAACCACCATTAAATCCTGCTCCAAACTAGACAGTGTGAAACCTATTAAACAGGGATACAAAAAAGATGAAGTGGGGCAAAGGAAAGTACAGAGGCCAGAGAAGAAGGGAAGGAAGGCAGATTTCAAATCACATGATGTTCTGTTGGTGCCAAACCTTATTCCCCCACCCCCAAGCTTAATTAGCTATGCCTTTCCTGTATCTATATCTTCAACCTAGATGTATGGTAGTCTTCTTGAGGGCAAGCCACCTAGCTCCACCTTTTTTTGCAGTGTCTAAGCACAAATCAGTGGGTCATATGCAGCACAGTGTGAATGCTGAGAGCATGCACTCTGGGGCCAGGATTACCTGGATATGACTCCCAGGTTCACCATGTGCCAGCTGCGTGACCTTGGACAAGTGGCTTAACTTCTGAGCATCAGTGTCTTCACCTGAAAAATGGGATGAGTGTGGTATCTCTCTTGCGGGGTTTCTGTAAGATGCAGTGACAGTGTGACGAAGTGACCTGCACAGAGGACTATCTGACTACGGTGAATGAATCACTGATTGTCTGGTTCCTGTGCTGCACTGGGCAATCCATGTCATCTCCTCTGAGCTTCAGCTTCCACTTTTGTATGTCCTCATGGTACAAAAGCTAAATGGGGTACAGCGGCAAGAAACAAAGGCTGCTCCAGCCTCCCACAAGACTTGGCAGGAAGGTGGAAGATGCAGGAGGTGTAGGGTGGTCCCTCTGCACAGCTGGTCCTCAACCAATAGAGCCCTCTGTTGTCAAGATGGGTGGGCTCAGAGAACCAGGCCAGCCGGGGGGTTGGGGGGCAGTAGGGGGACTGGGAAGAGGGATTAGTCAGGGCATGCACGACAGGACAAGCACAGATGGTTGTGATAAGACAGGAAGAGAGCCATTCTCTGGTCATGAAATATGGCCCCCAGTCAGTGAAAATGCCTTGGAAGAATTAATGCACGGAACTTTTGTTTTTTTGTTTTGTTTTGTTTTGTTTGTTTTGAGATAGAGTCTCACTCTTTTGCCCAGGCTAGAGTGCAGTGGCTCAATCTCAGCTCACCGCAACCTCTGCCCCCCACCCCCTGGGTTCAAGTGATTCTCCTGCCCCAGCCTCCCTAGAAGCTGGGATTACAGGCACCTGACACCTTGCCTGGCTAATTTTTGTATTTTTAGTAGAGGCAGGGTTTCACCATGTTGGCCAGGCTGGTCTTGAACTCCTGACCTCAGGTGATCCACCCGCCTCCGCCTCCCAAAGTGCTGGGATTACAGGTGTGAGCCACCATGCCCGACCAAGAACTTTGATTTGTAGTTTCTCTGCCAGGTAGAAGTGGAAGCATGTGTGTGAGGCAGGCAGGGTCTAAAAATGGATTCGCAACACCTGCCAAATTCTTGGGAAACCACATCTTCCCCACTGAGCCATATACGAACAGCACAATTCTTTCCACTCATGCAGAGAAACCAAAGTGGAAAGAATTGTTCTGTTCGTATATGGCTCAGTGGGGAAGATGTGGGATGGGAGCCAGGAGGCTACTCCCTGCTCTGCTGGTGCCTTCACATGACCCCCCAAACGATCCTCCCCACAGCTCAGAGAAAGGCGTCCATTGTGCAGATGGGAAAACTGAGGTTTGGGAAACAGAAGTAACAATGTCACATAGCAGAACAGCATTTTTACCGAGGTTGTGTTCCCCCAAAACACTCCTCTTCTAATGAGAAAGCCAAGGAAAGAAGAGATAGTCGGGGCTATGTAACTCAACTACCTACTCCACCGTCAGAATCTCTGCAAGCAGGTGCCTTCTTGCAAAGCACTCATACATCTCTTTTCTTGTTGAGACTTTCTTCCCCAGGACCAGGCTCTATTTCGTAGGAGCGTTGGTCAAATGAAAGGATTCTCTGTGTGTTGATTTATAGTGGGATGATCGGGGTCAGTGGTTATCCTTCCAACGTCAGGATGAGCAAATGGAGATCCAGAGCTTCCATGATGTCTTCATGATCGGATCAGGAGTTACTGGACTTCATGTTCCCTGTTTTTTGTGTGTAGCCATTGTTTTTCAAGGATGTCCATTTTCTTTCTTTTTTTTTTTTTCTTTTTTTTAAATTATACTTTAGTGCTGGGGTACCTGTGCAGAAAGTGCAGGTTTATTACATAGGTATACACATGCCATGGTGGTTTGCTGCATCCATCAACCAGTAATCTACATTAGGTATTTCTCCTAATGCTATCCCTCCTCTGGCCCCCCACCCCCTGACAGGCCCCAGTGTGTGATGAACACATGAAGTAATAACTAGTCTACCCCCTCCAGCACAGCTCCTTTCCCAGTTCTGGTGGTGCTTACCTGTTTATTTATCAAGTTTTTATTGAGAGACGGAAGAAGGAAATGAAGCTCTGTGGAGGAAATATATTCTTGATCCAATGGGGTTATTCAGCAGCATAGGCAGAACAATACGTGAATATTATAACCACTCCAAGAATTTGAAGTTCAAGTCTGTGTCAAATCCTGTGGCAGCCCCCTGCTAGCTGAGTGACATTAGGTACTTTACTTCACTTCTGTGAATCTCAGCTTTCTTTTCTTTAAAATGGAGATATTACCTCACAAGATGATTGGGAGGTCAGCAGAAAAATGAATTAACAAACGATGATGTTTTCATACAATGAAATACTACACAGCAATGAAATCAATTATGATATTTCCATACAGTGAAATACTCCACAGCAATGAAATCAATTATGGATCATAATCAGTGACATCCGTACTATGCAGCAATGAAATCAATCAAATTAAAAAATCAAAAGTCAATCAATCAAAAATACATTCAACAACATAGAAGAATCACAAAATCACTTGGCAAAATGAAAAAAGGCAAATATAAAAGGCTGCAAACTGTGTGATTCCATTCTATGATGTTCTGGGAGAAGCAAAATCGTAGACAGAAATCTAAATCTAATCAGGCCTTGTCAGGCATGAGGTCGGGAGTAGGGGAATGAGTTCAATGTAGTATGAGGGAATTTTTGGAAGAGGTGAAAATGTTCTCTATTTTGACAGTGTTGGTATTTATACTGTAGTACACATTTGTCAAAGTTCATCAGACTGTACACTTGAAAAAGGGTAAGTGTTGCTATAGATAAATCATACCTCAGTACTCCTGACTCTTTTATAAAAAAGTGAGGATTCCATAAATATTCCAAACGTGGCAATTAACTTAGCACATACTAGCCAGTCAATAAGTGTTTACTTCTTCCACCCCTCAAAGGTAGTAAAATAGAGTTGGGTTGCTATAACCGGTTTAGCCAGCAGTTGTCACTAGCAGACTCCATGCCACCTTTGTTTGACAGTCCCATTTATTCACATCTTAAGGGCTGGATAAAATAAATCTCTGCTAAAACTGCAATTTTAAAACATTCTGTTGAAAGTAAAGGCTATTTTATGCCTGTAACACACTGACTAGGTGGTAAGCTTGGCCCTCTTCACCATCCAGATGAATGATATAATGGACTTGGCCCCACTCCACACACCAGGCAGTGGAGGTGTGACCCACTCCGTCACTGGGCTGCATGGGGCAGCTAATGTCCTTTTGTAGATACCTGCACCAGGCATGGCTGGGGCGTTTCTTGAAATCTTCCTGCCCATGGAAGAACGCATGAAATGCTGAGGTCTCACCAGGGCCAGGCCTGTGGGCAGCAACAAACTTTGAGCTTAGGTGGACACACTCCCCCCCAGACCCTCACAGCTGCCCCTTCCAATAACAATATTTTCTCTGCTCCCTCTGAAGAGAAAGTCATGTGTTAAATGGAAGATTTGCTTGAGTGAGTCACTGGGAACGTAAGCGAAATCATATTAAGGAAGTAATATTTATTATTTCCATAAAGCAACCTGCACAGGCAAAATGCGGGGGCCAGATGGGAGGCCCAGATGTGCAGAGAGCCAAATCAAGCCTGTCAAAAGGGGGGCCTGGGCCTGTGAGTTAAAGCCCTTCAGCCAGGGAGGAATTGGAGATGGATCTGGGCAGCGGTGGGGTCCTCTGGCAGCCTCAGAGGTGCAGGCTGTCAGGGGGAAAAAAGAGGGCAAGGGTTGCCTGCAGTGACAGAGGTTGCTGAAATGATCCTGGGTGATGCAGGGTCCAGGTAGCTGGATGGCCAAAGATGAAAGGGGACATATTTTCAGGA
Source organism: Cacajao melanocephalus (assembly GCA_963573385.1). Taxonomy (NCBI): domain Eukaryota; kingdom Metazoa; phylum Chordata; class Mammalia; order Primates; family Pitheciidae; genus Cacajao; species Cacajao melanocephalus. The sequence goes on from CAUYLG010027080.1 coordinate 53,923, forward strand.
CACACATAATAAGAACTGGAAGGAATGGAAGAGGATGGAAGGAAAAAAGGAAAGGAAAAGTGATAAGGAAGGAAGAGGACCGCAGGGTACAGTTGTCTGACGTATTGTGTGTTCAGGTGCCCAGTCAATGGGGCAGGTAGGGGCTGAAAACCAATTCACGCTGTACTTGGAAGCTATATATCCTGGACAAGATTGGGTTCTTTCCAGAGGAGGAGCCTGTTACCAATTTTCATGTAGGCACCAAATGGGCTAGCCACAGTCCTAGGTGAAAGGATGAAAGGAAGATAGAGAAAGGAATGGAGGGGAAGAAAGCAACAGCATCTTTGATCCTTCTCTCTGCACATTGCTAGATGACCCACTTTATCTCATGGTTAATATATTCTTCCCTCCAAATGCATTCCCCTTGGTCTATGCCAATCTCATCTATACTTCCAAGACCAGAACAGTCATCACCAACTCCGGGAAGCCTTCCCAATTGTCCACATCCCCCAAAGAAAGCTCCTGGTTCTGTAGAGTAGTCTGAAGCTTAATCTACAAGCCAAGCCCTGCCCTGAACACAGCTGCGATGCCTTCCCTGCCATTGGCCAGCGAGCCTTTGATGGACTTCCCCTCCGCATCCACATCTCTCTGTGCTCAGAGCTCTCAGTTTCTCTGAATCCTCCTTTAGAGTCATGAATGCAAGGAACTGATAGTCCTCCTTTGATTACTCTTTAAATTCTTGTTGATGAAGACCACAATGCTGGCAATTCTGACCCTGTGCCAGGCAAGCGGGCAGGGTGATTATAAGCAGAGACCCAGACAATATAGAGTAAATATTTGCTGTTCTTGCCACTCAGCATCTATTCCCCCATTTTCTGGAAACAGGGTGCTTCTATTTCTTTAGAGACTCTCCTTTCATCTTCAGTCCACGGGACTTTTGCTGCACTAATCCCAGCTCCTGGCTCCACAGGTGAGTCCTTTTCCTCCAGATCACTGAGATTGGTCCATGGCCCAAGCCATTCAATGAGAGCCAGTCCTGCGACTTCTGCTACAACTCTCAGGAAAGAGACTCCCTTTCTGCTGACAATGAGGGACCAGTCATTCCAGTGGAGTGGCCACTGCTAGTGGCCATCTTAACACAGTGAAGGGAAATGTCTGCCCCAAGAATGGAGCCAGCTCAGAGAAAAGCAGAACCAAAAGATGGAAAGACAAATACTCCTGATGACATGGTCTGAGCATCTGAAGCTAGCCGTAGCTGAAGCTGTCACCCGTTTTACTCATATAAACCAATACATTCCCTTTCTAAGTGAAGACAATTTCATTTGGGCTTCTGGCGTTTGTCACTGAAACCACCTTAATCAATAAGTAAAACTAAAAAGTCTAGTTATTTTAAAATCATTAAAATGCAGGACAAAAAAAAAATTGGAACTGAGAGTCACAAGCCGTGAGATTTTACTCTAGTTCATAGATTAAGCAGGCAGGTGAGCCTAAGATACTCAACCCTCTCACCAGGCTACTTTTCTATTATGTCAAATAAAGATTGTCTTTGGTTTTGTTATGTTCCTGTTTTTTATTTTTCAAATAAAATGTTCTGGCCCGGCATGGTGGCTCACGCTTTTAATCCCAACAATTCAGGAGGCTGAGGTGGGCAGATCACCTAAGGCCAGGAGTTCCAGACCAGCCTGGCCAACGTGGTGAAACCCCGTCTCTGCTAAAAATACAAAAATTGTCTGGCTATGGTGGTGTGCACCTGTAATCCCAGCTACTTGGGAGGCTGAGGCAGGAGAGTCGCTTGAATGCAGGAGGCGGAGGTTGCAGTGAGCCAAGATAGCGCCTCTGCACTCCAGCCTGGGCAACAGAGCAAGAGTGCATCTCAAAAAGAAAAAAAAAAGAAGAAGAAGAAAAAGAAACAAAAATAAAAATAAAATGTTGTTTTCAAACTCTCGTGAGAACCGTGACTTCTTTGGTTAGTGAGGAGGACTGCATGGTCACGGACACATCTCTTCAGGCACTCCCTGTCTTCCCTGGACTACCTCCAATCGTGGGCACTGCAATCTTCCCCATCTTGTAAAAGGAGAAGCTTCAAGAGACAGGCGTCCACAGTCACCAAAAGTGCCCACATTTTGGCAGCAGGCAGAGTCTGGCTCATATCCCAGGGGACCTGCTCCATGGCGTGAGAACCTTGACGAGTCCTATCACTTCTCTGAATGTGTTTCCTTACTGTAGGATGAGGATCATTATCTTGAATCTTCACAGCCAGAGACTTCACTAAATGCTTTCTGTGCATCACCACCTTTAATCTTCACGACAGTCTTATGAGTTACGTCCTATTATTATCCCCATCGTGCAGAAAAGGAAACCCAGGCTCTGAGAGGCTAAGCTTTGTACCTAAAGGCAGGTCCTAACCTGGGATTAGAAACCAAGTCTGTGTGATTCCATAGCTCAAGTATGTTCTAGCACTACGTACACAAATATCTAAGTCATGGCCCAAAACACGATTGACACTCAAGAGTAGATACAAGCACAGTACTGTGCATTAGCATTTTTCTCTATTAATAATGGAATATTTTAGAGCTGTACTGTTCAATACAGTGGACCACACATGGGCCAGTGAGGGAGGTTTTATTTTAAATTTTATTTGATTTTAATTAATTTACATTTTAAAAGCCATATGTAGCTGGTGGCTGGTATATTACCCGGTGTGAAACTAGACACTCTGCTTCCTGAAGGAAAGATAGAAGATGTTTGTAAAATACACATAACCAGAGTCAGGCTGACCTATATCCAAATCCCAGCTGGCTATTTCCTAGCATTTGGCAATTTCAATAACGTGACAAAAGCCTCCACTTCACAGGGTAGTCATGATACGTGTTCATACATCGATTCAACAATACGGAGCACCTCCTGCACCCTGGGCTTCGTGTTAGACGTTGGGAGTACGGTGAATAGGGAAGAAAAGAACTCAGCCCTCAAAAAACGTCCAGCGACGGGATGCTTGTCTGTAATTGTAAATAATGCACATGAGGTAGGGAACACAGAGCCTGGCGCTTCACACATGCTTGCAAAATGGAAGCTGATTTCAAGAAGCAGACGTCTTCTGGAAGAGACTTGGCAATGTCTCCAGAGCATTTTGTATTAACTCGAGAAAGTTGGGAGGGTTATGCAAATGGGCCTGTTGAATAAAGAATATTCCTAGTAAAATCATTATGCAGAACGGTTTCCCCTCTGCATAAGGTGGCAAAAATTATCTCCCTGGTGCCAATTATGTGCTTGTTAGCACTGACATTCTCAGAGTCATTACACCGAATGGGAGCCGTTTATGTAAGATCTACACTGGGTGCCATTGTGATTTTTTTCTCTGTTTACAACCTGGTGTAATAAAATGTCATTTTTTCAAATGCTAAGGTATTTGGTATTTAATCTATCATTAAGGCTTGGAATGTGTTGGCCCCTAAAAGGCATTCGCTCCCCTCCAAACACCTCAGGTGTCACGGAATGGAACAAATATTCAGGGCTGCTTGATGAGGATGGGGGTCAGGAGACAGGAATAGGAATTCCATCTCTGACACAATGTCCTTGACCAGGGAGCTTTCCTTCCTAAGCCTAATCACGCCACGTGTCACACAACGGGATCGGATCAGGTCATCTCTAACGTGCCTTTGCAGACTTGACTTCCGACAAGCCTGGTGAGAGGCTCAGCTTTTGCAATTGTTTATTAAAACCACATCAATAGCATATCTTAAAAAACAGACAAGTGGAGCAAAATAGTGCTAGATTAGATAGATAGATAGATAATATAGGATAAATAGATGATAGATGATTGATCGATATAGGTAAATAGGTAGATGATAGATAGCTTATTGACATAGCATAGATAAATAGATGATTGATAGATAATAGGTAACTAGGTAGATGATACATAGAGACATATATGCATACATACATACATAGAATATCACAAATCTCAAAGAGTGAGGAAATGATGGATTACTGAACAAATTGTATTGAAAAATTAAATCACTCTTTGTGGAACAATCAGGTGAATTTCAACCTCACACCACGCACAAAAAATAAAGTCCAGATATATCAAATACCCAAACACAAAAAGTCAAAGCAAAATAGTGGGGAATATTTCTGTGATCTTGAATGGGAAGAGTCAGGACTTCTTGAAAATATTCAAATAGCAGAGGTCATGGAAGTGGTAAAAGGACAGACTTAGTTACATCAAAATTAAAGCGATCTGACCCATGGACACCAGAGACAAAGCTAGCACAAGGCTAATGGAGTGGAACAAGAGATTTGCAAAGAACAGCTATCTAGAAAACACAAAGAGGTACAAATCTGGGGGGAAAAAAAAACACTTAACCCAGTAGTGAAATGAACAAAATATATTTGTAAACAATTCACAGAAAGTGAAAGAAAATTACTAACAAGTATACTAAAGAATTGTTCAAAATTACTAGTGGTGAGTGGCATATAACTTAAAATAACCATGAAGTAGCACATTATTCCCCATTTGACTAGCAAAAGTTAGAGAGAAAGGCAGTATCGTGTCTTGACGAAAAACGTGGTGAAAGAGGAATTCTCACGTACAGCTGGAGAGGGTGTGAACAACGCAGCCATCTGAGATCTGAGTCTGGCTAGACTCAGTGAAATTAAGTGTACCAGACACCAAGAGCCAGTAATCCCATCTTTGGTGATAGAGCCTGAAGAAATCCTTTCCTGGGGCCACAGGGAGATATATACAAGGATGTTCATTGCATCCCAGTTACATTGACACAAAGTTGGACTCCCCCTTCATCAGAGCAGCCGTGAGGAATCCATAGTGGGAGGCACACTAGGAACATACTCTCTAACTATCTGAAGAAACTAGCCAGATCTAAATGTAGCAACACAGGCAGATCTCAAAACCATGCTGAGCAAGAAGAGTGAGAGCCAGGAGGGCTGGAAACCATGTCTATACTTTGCAGAAGCGCACACACACACCATATCTACACTTTTCCAGGGTGTGAATAGATACCAATGGCTGGTCAGTGGGCTGGAGGAAACATAAACCAGGATGATGGCCAGGGTGGGAAGAGGAGAGGTATTAGGATAGAAGACGAAGGCCAGGTGCAGTGGCTCACACCTGTAATTCCAGCACTTTGGAAGGCCCCAGAAAGAAAGATCACTTGAGTTCAGGAGTTTGAGATCAGCCTGGACAACATATTGAGACCATGTCTCTACAAAAAATTAAAAATTAGCCAGGCATGGTGATGTATGCCTATAGTCCCCCTCTACTCAGGAAGCCGAGGCAGAAGGATGCCTTGAGCCAAGCTGGAAGCTGCAGTGAGCTGCAGTCACGCCACTGCAATCCAACATGGGCAACGGAGTGAGACCTTGTCTCTAAAAAACAGAACAAAACAAAAAAAGATGGAAGATGAAAGAGAGGAACTTAAAACAAAAAAGAAACCTTTGTAGAGGGTGTCTACTCAACTCTGTGCACCTGAACCCCCCTTCCAAAAAATATATATATACTATCTTTTTCTGGTTGTTCCCAGGTACCATGCTAGGGAGATATAGATTAGATATAGACTGAATTAGATATGTGTGGATATATATCTTTATCCAATCTATATTTAATATAGATTATTTAATCTGCACAATAAATCAAGACTATAGGCATCACTATTAGAGCTGACAAATGAGGAAGTCGAGTCTGAGTTAAAAAAATCATTGCTCAAGCTCACCAAGCTCAAAGGTGGCTGAGTTGGGACTCGAACCCAGGTTTTCCCCTCATGCCAAAGGCAATGCAGTGAAACCACTCCACTCTGTTTAGGCCTGTTCAAATAGCTCCCGTCTTGCTCTTTCCCTACAGGCACCTTCAGCATCATTTGGAACTGACCACAGTTGTCTGTCTCAGGCCAGACCCAGGCCTGTGTCGCCAGGGTGGGGACCACGTCGGGTGCACCACTGTGCACCCAAAGCCTAGCAGACAGCAGCAGCCATGTGTGGTCAAGGAGAGGATGCTCACCTGTGGTTCTGAAGCACAAAGCACGCTGTGAACTCACCTATTATAAAAAGCGGTGTTTGTCTCACAAGCATTAGGAGGCTAATGTAAAAATCTGAAAAACAAAGAAGAAAGTAACAAGTGTGGGAAAGGGGGTGGAGAAATTGGAACGCTTGTGCACCGCTGGTGGGAATGTAAAATGGTACAACGGCTTTGCAAAAATGTATGGCAATTCCTCAAAAAGGTACAAATATAATGATCACATCACTCAGAAATTCCATACTTCATATCTGGGACTATATCCTGGGGGAATGGGAAAACAAGGAGCTTGAACAGATATTTGTACACCCAAGTTCAAAGCAGCACTATTCACAATGGCCAAGAGCATTGTAAAACCAACCCAAGTGTCCGTCAGTGGATCAATGAATAAGCAAAATGTGGCATATGCACACATTAGAATATTATTCAGCCTCTAAAAAGAAGGAAATTCTGACTCATGCTACAACATGGATGAAGCTTGAGGACAGTATGCTCAGTGAAATAAGCCAATCACAGAAAGCCAAACACTGAATGTTTCCACTTAAATGAGACATCTAGAGTAGTTAAATTTACAGGGACAGAAAGGAGAATGGTGGCTGCCAGAGGCTGGAGCACGGAGCCAATGGGGAGTTGTTTAATGGGTAAATAATTTCAGTTTTGCACCATAAAACGTTTCTAGACTTGGCTGTGTAACAAGTTGAATACACTTAACATTACCGAACTCTACATTTTAAAAACGGTTGAGATGGTATATTTTATATGTATTTTAACACAATTAAAAATAAATAAATAAATATATATCCATATATAGATTAGAGATCAATAGAACTGACATTCCAGAACGAAACTCCCATGCTGAAGCGGTATATTCAAAGTGAACGTGATGGGGATGGGAATGGAAGTGATGCCTTAGAAAAAAAATATTTCTTCCTAGATAGATCCTCTTTCTAAAAAAGATTTGCTGTCAAACTTCCCAGTTTAGCCAACATCCTAAATATCTCAAGAATGGTCTCTTTCCTATTCTTTTCGGAAAGTTAGTTCCAGATGGTCACAACAGTTTGCAGTTGAAAGAGCCCTGGATTGTTTTAGCCTTGTACAGCTATGTGACCATATTTTCTGTAAAACCTCCCAACCCCTCAAGAGCAAAGAACCACGTCTGGATTTGCTGCTACTGCTGCTGTTGTTGCTTAGAGACAAGGTCTCACTCTGTCACCCAGGCTGAAGCGCAATGGCATGGTCATAGCTCACTGCAGTCTCAAACCCCTGGACTCAAACAATCTTCTCACCTCAGCCTCCTGAATAGCTGGAGCTACTGGCACGCCCACTGAGTCTGGCTAATTTTTTAAAACAATTTTTGTAGAGATGGGGTCTTGCTATGTTGCCCAAGCTGGTCTTGAACCCCTGTCCTCAAGGGATCCTCCCTCCTGGGCTTCAAAAGTGTTGAAATTACAGGCATGAGCCACCACCACAATCATCAGTCTGTTTTTTTGTTTGTTTGTTTTTTGAGACGGAGTCTCACTCTGTTGCCAAGCTGGAGTGCAGTGGTACAATCTCAGCTCACTGCAACCTCTGCCTCCCAGGTTCAGGTGATTCTACTGCCTCAGCCTCCCAAGTAGCTGGGACTACAGGCATGCATCACTGCCCCCAGATAATTTGTGTATTTTTAGGAAAGACAGGGTTTCACCATGTTGGCCAGGATGGTGTCCATCTATTGACCTTGTGATCCATCTGCCTCTTCCCAGCCTCTCCCGTATGCCACTCCCAAAGTGCTGGGATTACAGGCATGAGCCACTGCGCCTGATCAGCCTGTTATTACTCATGAATTGATCCCTAGCTTCTAGCACATAAAAAGGACTCAATAAACATTAGCTGAATGATATAAAACTAAGCATATCACACTTTGCATTCTTATCTTTTAAAAAACTAAAAGAGATTAAAGCAGAAACAAAGAAGGGGGGGTCATTTGTCCTGACTCTTGACATCAATAATAAAAGGGACCTCCCTCATTCTTCTCTCTTCTCTCCCCTTGACATCATTACCCAAGTCAGAACCTACCAAGATAAATCCCCCTCAGGACTGAGTCTTATAATTTACAGCTGTGCTCCAGGAAAAACCTTCGCCTAGAAGTTGGGACCATTCTTAACTTGCTGCATGACCTTGGCTTTCTGAATGTGTTTCTTTATCCCCTTCACCATGGTCCCAGAGCTTGCTAAGTGCTAGGAATCGTGCTAAGCAAAGTTAAATTGCTTGCCCAAAGTCCCAGAGTCTCAATCTACAGATTCAGCCTTGAACACAGCCCAGGAATTCAGTTCAAAACCTGTGATCCAATACAAAGACCGCTGGTCCACCGCCTCCAAGCACGCAACATGATTCAGATTTTGCAAACCCCATTCCCCAGAGTCCTTGACTTTTCCCTGGAATCCCAGGGAGCCTGGGATCTCATGGAGCTCTTGGACTGCTCCTGCCCCAGAGAAGCCTGCAGGGAATGCTTTGCCAAACTTGCTGCTGGCAGGCGACACTATGCCACAATAAACCCCATGACAGATCTGGATCTGCAAGTGGCCATCTGTCCCCAGCCTGGCTCATGATGGCTGTCCTCAGGTCAGAACAAAGTGCCTCCAATAACCTGATTATTAATCTTGACTCACTCTTTCCCCAGCCTCTCCCATGTGCCACTTCTCTGGCCAAGAACAGGTTGGCCCCATCATGCCTCTCTATCGGGCAAGCCTGCTGCAATCCTGGTAGATCCCACAACTCAAGTGTGCCACAATCCTTTGTGAAATGGGAGCTTGCTCATTTTGGGTTTCCTCTCAATCCAGAGAAACATTCATGTTTTAAGGGGATTCAGAAAATAGCCCCTTGCCAATACTGGTGTGGGTACCCCCAATTTCAAACAAGTAAACTGAGGCTCAGTTAGGAAATTGTGGATGAACTGAGCTGAGATTCTAAGATTGTTTTTTAGATGTTCAGGGAGAGAGAAACCAATATAGTCAATAAGGTTCAGCTTTACTTTCTGGGCAAGAAAAAAAAGGTAACACTACTAAGGTTTCTGAGGAATGAGGTACGATATAATTCATATATTTTCTGTGTCATGGGCTCTTGGCAACAGAGTGTGGGCAACAGCTTCAACTCTACTTCATTCTTCCATCCAGTAGTGATTCATCCCATGCCAGATTTGAGCCAAGCCCCAAACTAAATGATAGGAAAGAGAAGGTAGTGGGCACAGACTCTTCCCCAAAAAGACCAGACCCAGAAACTTCACAATCTCATGACGCCATATCTGATGACTTCAGAGGTCAGAGGGGAGGATCCTTCCAGCTCAGGAAGGTTGACGGCCCATGACATCTTCATGCAAGGGGTTGCCCTTCAGGTTTGACTTCTAAGGATGGAATAGAGGTGGGGAAGAATCTCAGCAAAGAATTCTTCATTCTTTTTTCTTTTTGTTTTTGTTTTTGAGACGGAGTTTCCCTCTAGTTGCCCAGGTTGGAATGCAATGGTGCAATCTCGGCTCACTGCAACCTCCACTTCCAGGGTTCAAGCGATTCTCCTGCCTCAGTCCCCCTTGTAGCTGGGATTACAGGCGGATGCCATGATGCCCAGCTGATTTTTGTATTTTAGAGATGAGGTTTCACCATGTTGATCAAGGCTGGCTTTGAACTCTCGACCTCAGGTGATCCACCCGCCTTGGTCTCCCAAGTTCTGAGACTACAGGTGTGAGCCACCATGCATGGCCAAGAATTATTCATTCTTAATAACTCTTGAATGCAACTTCTCCCCATCCCCACAGTCACTTCCCATGTCCTCTCGAATCAGGACAGGCCAACATCATCTCTCAACCTGCAATGCCTGTCGTAGGTTTTTCACTGGTTGTTTCCACACTTCCCTCCCAAATCCACCTGATACATTTGAATTCTAAAATTCAAATCTGGTCTTGCCACTCCCCTGCTCCAAACCCTCCCGTAGTCCCCTATTGCCTTAAAAACAAAGGCCACTCACTTTACCATGCCCTGCAAGATCCTGCACAGTCTGGTCCCTGCCACCCTCCCCTGGCATTCTCTGCCATGACATTTACATGCAGCATATTACCAAGGTGCTTAGGGTGCCTGCGATACACCGCGCTGGGTTTGCCTCCACATCTCTGCATACAGCATCACCTCTGCCCAGAATGTCTTTCCCACCACATCCTCAACAGAGTCCCTGGCTAATTCCTACTCATCTGTCCCCTGCCTTGGTACCACTTGCTGAAGGAAGCTTTTTTTTTTTTTTTTTTGAGACAGAGTTTCACTCTTGTTGCCCAGGCTGGAGTGCAATGGTGCAATCTCGGCTCACCACCACCTCTGTCTCCCAGGTTCAAGTGATTCTCTTACCTCAGCCTCCTGAATAGCTGGGATTGGGATTATAGGCATGAGTCACCATGCCCAGCTAAGTTTTGTATCTTCAGTAGAGATGGGGTTTCTCCATGTGGTCAGGCTGGTCTTGAACTCCCGACCTCAGGTGATCCGCCCACCTCGGCCTCCTAAACTGCTGGGATTACAAGTGTGAGCCACTGCACCTGGCCTAAAGGAAGCTTTTTATGCCTACCACCACCCCTCCTTACTCCTGGCTGGGGCACATGCACCAACATTCAGTCTTCACAGAAACCCACGGACTAGGATTCAAACCAATGTCTGTGTGACCCTGGGGCTCCAACTCTCAAGAAAGATGTCCTTCTGCTGCAGTGAACAGGGATTGGGACACAGGAGACAGTGGAGGGAAAATGCTTCCACTCAATTCCATCCTGGTCTTTAAGAGCGGAAAGATGAGAGAGTAGGAGGAAGCATTCCCACACAGACGTGGCAGGCAGGGGCGGTGGGCAATGGAGTTGACTAGGTGCTGCCAGCAGGAAGATCAGTAGCTCCTATAATTCACACCAGTGTTAGTGTGGATCACAGCTCCAGAGTGGACCCCGGCACCCACATATTTCCCCAGCTCAGCTCCCCCAGTGACTCTGCAATGAAGCCATTTGAAGGGCCCCTTGCCCAGAGGGGAACAGACATTGAGCCAGGATGTGGGTGCCAGAGACAAGACCCATTTCAGCAAGATCAGGGCCCAGACAGAAGCAGACTCTGACGCTCCTCGAGTGGAACCCGTGTTCTCCGTCCACACGTTTGCTTTCCATTTCACTTTTTTCAGATAAAGAGGGGAGACCTCAAAGTCTGAGCCAGAGAAAAAGCCCAAGCCACAAAAGGGGGGACTATTAAAGGATGCAAGTCCACTCGTCAAAGGTACAGCAGGTTTAGCTCTTGGGTCTGACCCAGCCACCAGTCAGCTGTGTGACCTTGGGTAGGGCAGATGTCATCTTTGGGCTTCAACTTCCAACTCCATGAAATGGACAGGGGGTGGGGAGACAATATATTTATTCATTAATTCAACAGGTATTCACTGAGTGCTCTGCTAAGCCCCAGAAACCAAGCATTGACCAAGACAAGGTTGCTGCTCTCAAGGAGCTTACAACATGGAGCGGCAGATGTCAACTAGAGGAACACATATGCAGGTGGAGTGAGCAATAGGGTAAGGGGAAAGGGAAGATGCTGGAGGGCAACACAGAGCCAGAACTTGGAGGAATTTGCTCCTAAAGTCTGTGAAGCCCTGCCCCTTGTCACTCCTAAACCTCCTTTGTTCCTGCATGAATGAAGAAAGCATCATTCAGTGGTCATACCCCTGGGTTCCGGGGTCAGATGCTGCCTTGCCCAATGCTTTGCATTCAAGATGGCAGCTCCATTCCACCAAGCCTTCCAGCCCAAAGAGCCCCCTCCGTCCCTTCCCCACTCCACTGATTCGGATCCCCTAGACTTCCACTTTCCCGCATTTTTCTCTGTGCACTTCTTCGCCTTTCATTTCTGACCAAACTTCAGATGACGGGAACACTGATAAATTAATGATCGTAATTAATAAAAATTGACTCTGTGTTAATAAATTATTATGAAATGGCCTGTCAGGTTTTTTAATGAAATGCAAAAAGCTGCAGTAATGAAATGAGTGTGTGCACTTTCCTAGCCAAGACCGTGAGGAAATACATCCATGGGGTGCTCAGGGGTCTACGAAGAAAGAAACTAGGAGAGGGAAAACAGGACTGGATCAATGGATTTGGAGGAGCGACTGCTGTGTAAATACCTACTATGTAAGACACTTAGGCTGTGTTATTTTATATTATCAGCTCATGAGGTAGATGCTATTATTACCTCTCACTTTTACAGATAAAGAAACTGAGGCCCAGAAAGGGAAAGAAACAACTCTAGGTCCAAAGGAATTATGCTGCAGATCTATGATCAAACCAGATATTTTGAACTCCAGACCCCTCTCCCACTTAGTTAACCACTTCATTATACAGCATTCATTCACCCTTGTTTTGTAGATCCAACCCTGTCTTGTAGATCTGTGACCAAACCAGATACTTGGACTCCAGACCCCTTAGCCAACCCACTTAGTTAATCACTTAATTATACATCCTTTTAAAAACTCGAGACTTGAAACCGGGCACAGTGGCTCACGCCTGTAATCCCAGCACTCTGGGAGGCTAAGGTGGGCAAATCACCTGAGGTCAGGAGTTTGAGACCAGACTGACCAACATGGTGAAACCCTGTCTCTACTAAAAATATGAAAAAAAAAAAAAAAAGTAGCCGGGTGTGGTGGCGCATTCCTGTGATCCTAGCTACTCTGAAGGCTGAACCCAGGAGAATTGCTTGAACCCAGGAGGCAGAGGTTGCCATGAAACGAGATTGTGCCACTGCACTCGAGCCTGGGCAACAGAGTGACACTCCATCTCAAAAAGAAAAAAAAAAATACCTTGAGACTTGGAAGCAAGAGGCGTGAGGTCAAAGTCTGATTCAGTCATTTGACATTTGTGATTTGGATCAGGTTGCTGATCCAAGGAGGCTTTCTAAGCCTCAATTTACCCATCCTCACAATGGAGACAGCAATACCTCTTTCCCATGGTATTGTGCATGGACATGTGAGAAAGAAGCAAGGTGATGGATGTGAACACATGTGGCCCTAACAGCACCCTTCCTCGCCTTTCCCAAGAGTTTGGCATAAGAAATTCTGTCCGTGAGAAGGTGAAGCATTGCAAGGAAAAGGGTTCAATGTCATGGAGAGGAGGCATGGTGGTACCCTCATTTATGCCCCATCCCAGCTCTATGGAGTGTTTAATATTACAAGGTTGTTCCAGTTCTTTGTAAACTATAGCCATGAATGTAAAACAACCGATTTTTACAACAGAATTGTTTAACCCTGCACCAATTAAAAGTACCTGTTATTAAAAAAGGTAATTATGCTGTAATTAGTTTGACACAAGACATTAAGCAGATTATTATCAAAGCCAGGGAAATAGTAACTTCAAAGCAATTTCCTCTCTTGAAAGAGGCATTTACATGCCTCCATCAGAACACGATCCTTACTCCAGGCACTTTTGAATGCAGGGAAATGTGATGCCTAACTCTTCCAAGCAGCTTGGAGCTTTATGGCAGGAAATGCCCGCATTGCAAATGAACTTGGGTGGCTGGGCTGCAGAAATTCTTCCCAGGAAACCCACATTCTGGGTCAGGGACTGGCTAGGCATTATCAGCCTGCCATGAGCAAACACGGGCAGAAGTTACTGACAAGAGCAAGAGAAGGACTGAAGGACCTGCACTCAACACCCACATGTGCGAGCACCATGCTTGGATTTGTCGATATTCTTACCCACACTCCCCAAAACCAACCTGTAAGGGAGGAATAATGAGACACCTCTTTGAATAAAGAGACAGAAAACAGGTTTCCAACCACTAGTGTGGTGACAAGGGGGAAAACTGAATGTCCCTATTCCAACTAATGAGAAGAAAACCACTTTCCCTAGCAACAGTGTTATTCAAAATACATATCAAATCAAGTCCCCTTTTCCCCCAGAGCAATCTTTCAGGGGCTGGATCCTTCCAGAAGACTCTGATCCTCTCTCTCACTGTCTCTCTGCATCCCCCCTTCCATGCCCTTTCCCTGCTTCCTCTTCTCTCACTTTCGGATTCCTGGGGGAGGCAGGATGGGCATCATCATTGGAGAACCAGCATTCCAAAGAGCAGCTCAGCCCCAGCGCCCACTCATGTTTCAGGACCAAGGTCAGCGGCTCAGGTGCTCTTCCCATCGCCATCCTCGACAATAAAGTCCACCAGTAACCGAGGTCCCGTCTCTGCTCCTTACCAGCTCTGTGTGACCTTGGATGATTTACGCAACCTCTCTGAGCCTCAGTTTTCTCTCCTGCAAAATGGGATAACAAGAGCATTTAACTTTAAGAGCCATCGTAAAGAATGAGAACTATTACTATTTTTAACCTGGGTTTTCTGACTGCTGACTAGTGTGTTCCCATGAGCCTACAGAGCTCTGTTCTCTAAAAGCTAGAAAGAAAGTATACATATAAAAATCTAAGGCAGGCAAAAGGGCGAAAACAGATGGTTCAAGAAGTAAACTAGATCCCTCTTCTCCCAAAGCTATACAAACACTGTCTATTTTATTTAGCCATCAAGATGCAAATTTCCCTTTCTCTGGGTAGGCTTGTAATATTAATTATTATATATGACATTTATGCTTTGCCAAGCATGCACTAAGCATGTTCGTAAATTACATCATTGAAAATCTCAACCACTCTGTGAGGAAGGTAATATGTAACATCAACTTTATTCATTTTGCAGATGAGGACACTGAGGCCCAGAGAAGGGAGATAACGTGCTTTGCCATCCTAAAGATAAGTGACAGAGCCAGTATCTGGATTCAGGTGTCTCTACATCTAGCCTCACCCAAGATGCCTCCCTGCTCTGGCAGATCACATAGTCTGCTGGAGAGAGATAAGCTATTAGAAGCTAGCAGTGAGTACCAGGTACATAGTAGGTACTCAGGAAATGTGTTCTCTCCATTCTCCTCCTTAGTGCTCAGTTCCCCATGTTTCAATTGACGGGTTTGGACAGGTCTCTCTAAGGGCCCATGGATTCAGTACATGCTGTCAGAAGAGCATCCCAGGCCCCAGTGCCTGCCCTCTCACTGGCTGTCACCCTGAGGCCCCACCTGTGTTCTCAGGGCCCCTATGTGAGCTTCTTGCCTGCCATCAAAGACTCTAGAATCTGGAAAGAGCTACAGGAGCTGATCCCAGCAGTGGGGCTTCTAGCCCATCCTGCTGTTGCCATGACAACAATGCCAGCATCAATCTTCTTCAAGCCCTCTTTCCAGTTCTGCCTCTTCCTGTATCCTGTCATATCTGTCTCTGCTGGCTGCCCCAGCAGTAGGATGCAGGGTGAGGGGCCAGGACCAAGCATGAATGCAGTGATGGGACATGCAGAAGAAGCAGGAAGAGAAGGGTCAGGACTGGGATGGATCAGGTTCAGCAGGGGGCAAGGAGGGATCCTAGGTCCCCCCACTAACCTCGAAAAATTCAATTTCTTCCTCTCTCCCTTTTAATTTCTGAGCACATAATTCACATCAGCCATCGTGCTAAACTTTTTACACCCATTCACCCGCTGAGGTTCAGCTCAAGCATAACCTCCTATGGGAAGTTTTCTATAATTATTATGCCCTCCTTCACCTACTGGCGAGGTAATACTTCCCACACTTCTTCATTCTTCCTGCAACATAACAAATATCTTCATCCATTTTGTGTTGTTATAAAGGCTGGGTAATTTATAAAGAAAAGAGTTTTATTTGGATCACAATGCTGGTAGCTGAGAAGCTGGAGATTGGGCATCTGATGAGGGCCTCAGGCTGCTTCCACTCATGGTAGAAGGCAAAGGGGAGCTGATATGTACAGAGACCACACGGAGAGAGAGAAAACTAGAGAGGCGGAGGGACGTACCAGGCTTTTTCTCAAAAAGCAGCCCTTGCAGGAACTCGTAGGGTAAGAACTCACTCACCCCCGAGGGAGGGTATCAATCTATTCATGAGGGCTCTTCCCCATGACCCAAACACTTCCCATTAGGCCTGACCTCCAACACTGGGGACTAAATTTCAACATGAGGCTTGGAGGAGATGGACAATATCCAAACGATAGCACCATTTTACTTGAACTAACATCTCGATTCTCATCATGGCCTTATGAGGTAGGTTCTGTGGTTATCTAATGTTGACTGTTAGTATCCCCCGATAAATTATCAGGTGGAGAAACCAAGGCTAATGGTGGCTAAGCCACTTGCTTGTGAGCAAACTGCTTAGCCTCCATTTATTATTTATGTATGTTTGTATTTATTTATTGACATGGAGTCTCACTCTGCCACCCAGGCTGCAGTGCAGTGGCATGATCTCAGCTCACTGCAACCTCTACCTCCCAGGTTCAAGCGATTCTTCTGCCTCAGCCTCCCGAGCAGTTAGAATTACCACGTCCGGCTAATTTTTGTATTTTTAGTACAGTCGGGATTTCACCATGTTGTCCAGAATGGTCTAGAACTCCTGACCTCAGGTGGTCCACCTGCCTATGCCTCCCAACGTGCTGGGATTACAGGCACGAGCCGCCTAGCTGCCATTTAAACCCCACTCTCTTTGGCTGCAAAACTCAGATCTTTCCATTGCACCAGGAGGACTCCGGGATCAATTCAGCTGAGAGAAACAAAAGATATCAACATGTTTAGCTATTGATTTGCATCATGAATTTGAAGAGGAGCTGATGTGACCAACAATGTGGACTAAATGTCAGCAGGGACCAGTCAACTGGCTCTGTGGTCTCAATGCCTCCTTAGTTTCAGCCATCTTCTCAGGAATGCATGAGTGTTTCCTGGAGAGAGAAGCAAGTGGGTCAGGGGTGACTACCCTCAGCTCTGAAGCCTGAGAAAACCTCTTCCCAAGGAGTTGCTACAAGGTACCACGTTTACAGAAAACCTCTCCGAGGGCCTTGAGTGGGATACAAAAGCCCACCCCTCTGAATCCTCACAGGAGGCTCACAGCTGGTAGATGTGATAGATCATCCCTTCCACACTCATAATATAGACTGGAAAACTTCTTCCAGGGTAGGAACAAGTCCAAGGCCATCTGGCCATTAGAAAGAGGCAGAGCCAGGACTTGAACTCAGGTCTGCTAGATTCCTACTTTAGGTCTCTTTCTTCTAGCCCCACATTAAAGCAGCCAGAGGACTAAGCTAGGAGGACCGGCGGTCACTCCACCTGCGACATCAATAAAAAAAGGTGCCATTGGCCAGGGGCTGTGTGAAACACTTGGTGTAGTACATTAATTCAATTTTCAATACATTACGAAATAGAAATGGTTATTAAACCCATTTATGAAAGAACTAAGGGGCTATGTCTGTTTTTTGCTGCTGCTAAAACAAATTAGCATATACTAAGTGACTTTAAAATATCAGGAGCTTATACTATTACAGTTCTGGAGGTCAGAGGTCTGAACTGGGTATCACTGGGCTGGAGTGAAAGTGTCAGCAAGGCTATTTTCCGTCTGGAGACTATAGGGGAAAAATCAGTTCCCTTGCCTTTTCCAGCTTCTAGAGGCTGCCCTCATTCCTTAGCACTGCCCCTTCCTCCATCTTCAAAGCCAGCTTGTTCAGGCTGAGTCCTCCTCAAGCTGCCATCTCTGTGGTTCTTTCTCTCTTCTGCCTCCCTCCTCCATGTTTGAGGACCCTTGTGGTTCCATTGGGCTTATCCATATAATCCAGGATAATCTCCCGCATTTTAAGGTCAACTGCTTTGCAGACTTAATTTCATCTGCAATCTTAACACTCCTTTGCCACATAACCTAACTTAGTCACAGGTCCACACAGGGCATCTGGGGTGGGTCTCTGATGGAAATGAGCTTTCTGCCCTCCACGGAATCAGTGAAGATGTCGCTCAGGAAGACGGCATCCAAGCCAGGCCTTGGAGACAGGGTGGGTTGGAGGTTAAAGCCTGCCTCTGTTGGGTGTCAGGGGAAAAGTAAACTGCAGGATATGTCCAAACCTTCCCCAACTCAGCACATCTCTTGACCTCCCCATGCTGTATATGTCTTGCTTCTACCATTCGGAAATTTTTCCTGACCCCAGTACAGCTGGGTCTTTTATGCTCTATGGTTTTTCATGTGCTATTCCAGTCTCCATGACTTTCCCATTATTTCAGACTGGGGAGCATTGGTGGTTCAGTGGCAGAATTCTCACCATCCATTATTTCAGACTGATTGACTCCGTCTTATCTTCCAGGTCTCCTCTGCCATGCAAGTGGGACTCGGCTCCTCTGCCCCACTCTTCCCTTCTCTCTCTCTTCTGAGGTTGCTAGGTATTAGCATAGATATTTTAACACACATGGCTCCACTTGGGTAAGAATTTACACTAGAAATTTCCGGTGTGATTTTACAAAAGAGAACTTTCTTTATATGTAATCTTCTAGCTAGTATCCACGTTAGACTCAGAAAATGTAAGTTACCTACGGCCTGACAAAGACAAGTACAACCTATTCCTGTCTCAAAATGTTTCTAAAATTAGAGTGAACATTGTGTTAACCACCACAGTGAAAATCAAAATGATGGATTTCTCTTCTGAAATCAATCCTAAAATGTTCCCTTTTCTGGCAGTCAGAAAACTCATGCACCGTTCGTACTATCATGATCCTTATAATCGCTTTTCAAAATTGCATTGTGACTACCCTTCACTCCGTAAGGATTAGGGTGGCCTTGGAGAAAAGAGGAGGAATGCTGACCTCATACAGAGGTACTTCCTGTCTCCGCTCTAAGACCTTTAGATGCTTCCTCTGAGGTGTGAGCCAATCAGAGCAGAGCTGGGCTGAAACCTCCCAATTGAAGGAGGACTTTGTTAGCAGAGGGATGATGACAGCTCTGATGAATTGACATAGAAAATGTCTAATGTTTTCAGTCACAGGAATGCCAAGGAGACACCTCTAACTGGTGGATGCATCCATTGAGAGCTGAGTTAAATAATTCTGAGCACTGGAATGCTCCAAATAAAAATTAAAAAAAAAAAAAAATGGAGTGCCTCTCATTTAACAGCTGAGAAATTCAAATAACTATTAATCCATTTAGACGGTAAATCATTCATCATAGAATGCTCTTCCCTCACCCTGATTTTGAGGTCAGAGTACCTCCCCTTGATACTGGATGCACGACTTCGGGGAAATTGCTTCCTCTTTCCAGGTCTCAGTATTCTCCTCTCTAAAAGGGGGAATCCTAGGCATTGCTGCACCAGGACATTGGGACTATTCAAGGAGATAACATAAGTACAAGACTTGGTATAAAGAAAGCACCCATGAATGTTTCCTTCTTGGCCAAGGCATTCATGTCCCACTCCCATCCCCACTGTGCTCAGCCAGCACTCAGCTCTCTAAGGGCTTAGAGGAAACATGTTAGCATGGGCCAGTCACTAGAAGTTCACGACCGTCCTGAGTTTTGCTTTCATCTGTGCTGCCAACCAGCTGGGTGAGCTTGAGAAAATTGTTGAAACCTCTCTGAACATCATTTTTCTATCTAATGTGCAAATAAATCCACCTCACCCAGGAGAGCTGTGAGGAGCAAATGATTTAGCTTATCAAAACATCTTGAGAACCAGCACAGTCTCCCCCTGAAGAAGGAATGAGGGACCAGAAACAACATTATGATGTGCCTTCCAGAAGAACTTAAAAGAGGACAACTCAAAACAGAGCACTCTGAACTTTCTGCAGGAACTCATATCTAATGGTGAGGCTTGGGCTATACACCAGGTGGGGAAAAGGGAATATTTAAGAGTAGGAATTCAGCACCTCTCTTATCATGTGAGGTCTTTGCCCACCACCTCTTCCCTGTGATCATCTTGGATCAAACGCCAAGTCAGCTCCAGCCCCTTCTTAAGTTCTCCTTGGACATCAGCACCATCGACATTGATAGTGAGATTGGTCCTAGTCAAATGCTATATATAGTCAGCTGGGAGGAGGGAACTTCATGCAAAACACCAAAGCTTAATTTCTATTCTGCCCTCAGATTCTTAAATTAGCCTGGGGCAGTGGTTCTCAATTGGGGGTGATCTTTGTCCTTCAGGGGACATTGAGCAATGTCTGGAGACATTTTTGGTTGTCATGCAACTGGGACACTGCTCCTGGCATCTTCAGGGTAGAATCCAAGGATGCTACTCAATATCTACAATGCACACAATCCACTCCCCACTACCCGCCACCAACAAAAATTATCCAGCCCAATACATCAATAGTGTCAAGGCAAAGAAACCCTGGTTAGGGGTGAGGCTCAGTCATTGGTATGTTTAGAAAGCTCCTCAGGTGATTCTAATGAGAGCCACTGGGTTAATCAAATGCTCAACAATTAGCCTTGGGGAATTAGAGTCTTTTAGATGAAGCCTCCATAATCAGCCAGCTGTTATTAAATCATCAATAGCTGTAGCCAAATTAAACCCAGAGTTAAGAGTGCTTCAAGCATTGACTTGTCCATTCTTGCAAGGGCAATCAGCTATCCAGTATTTTTCCAGGACTAAGGGAGTTTCCAGGATGTAGGACTTTCCTGTTTTAAGACTGGAGCAGGTCTGAGGACACTGGGTCAGGTTGGTCACCCTTCCTTCTGCCTCTCTCTTGTTTTCCTCCACTATCCATCTGTCCATGGTTTATTGTGTTTGTACAAGGTGCCAGGCCTATGCACATACTTTACCCATATTAGCTCAGGGAATGCTCAGAGCCCTAGAAAGTGGATATTAAGATCTCCATTTCCCAAGAACCCAGGGCTTCAATTACTTGACCACAGAGGCTGCTCAAAGAGTTAAGTATTTGAGTTAGAACTCAAACCCAGGGCTGCCAACTCCATGGTTCCTCACCACTAGATCACACTGCCTGCCTCCTTCAGTAACATGATTCACAGCACTCTATGATGAGGTGACTCAGAAATGCTAAACCCCTTTGGGCCAGGAATGCCACGTCCCAGTTCTTCAGAATACCTCCTGTTTCCATTGATCCCATTCCACTGCCTTTTGAGTTTGGGGTCTAGTCAATTAAAGGGAAAAGAATGACGGCTCTGCAGATGACCTTCAGCCAAAACCGATTAACAAAGGCTTCTCAGCATACTGCAATGCTGAAACCCCACAGGTAAATGAGAGAGGAACAAAGGGAAGCTGGACACAGTGGCTCACGCCTGTAATCCCAGCACTTTGGGAGGCCGACATGGGCAGGAGGCGAAACTCCAGGTCAGAAGTTTGAGACCAGCCTGGCCAACATGGCAAAACTGCATCTTTACTAAAAATACAAAAATTGGCCAGGCGTGGTGGTGCACTTGTAGTCCCAGCTACTCAGGAGGCTGAGGCAAGAGAATTGCCTGAACCCAGAAGGCAGAGGTTGCAGTGAGCCAAAATTGCACCACTGCACTCCAGACTGGGGGACAGAGCAAGACTCCAACTCAAAAAAAACAAAACAAAGAAAGGAATCTTACTGATCCATTCTAGTCTCTCTGCATATCACATCTGTACTCCGTAGAGTAGAGATGACATCTCCATGGTACAGAGAAGGGAATGGAGGCCAGAGAGGTGAACGCCAAGGCCGTCTTCCCAATACATGGCGAATCTGGTGTTAGAAGCCATGTCTGTTTACTCCAGTGCCCATGCTTTTAGCATTTCATTCCACGCCGCATGGGGAAGCCTGACTTCTTGTTGATTTAACAGCCCAATGTGGGTAAAGCGCCCCTAACAAATCCCAGAAGATTGTCTCGAGGAGGTGTTTGTGTTGTGCAAACAGCATTACATGTGTCCTGGGCTTTGTAGCACCGTTTCAAATATTGACGAGGCCCATTAAAGAATTCTGAGAGAACAGGCTGCCTTAAGTGGAGCGGGTACTGAGTTCAGAATGCCTGGTGCAGTCATAAATGCCATGGCGCCCCGCCATTCCAGGCAGGGGCCTCGTGGAAGTCAGCCTGCACGCCCGTGCACACACACACCCCCACCCTCCGCCGACCTCCACCACCCACCCCTCTCCACGCGTGCCCACTGAGGTGTGAACCCCACTGTGCCCTGTGCATTTCTACGAAATGATATTTTATTAAATAAACAAACTGGAGCCGTTCCCATAGATTTATGAACAGTTCCTCAAGTCTCACTTGTTCGACCCACTGCGGATTTACGGTCTCGCATTAACCTCGTGAGCGCTCATAACGTTTACTAAGATAATGTTGGCAGGAGGGAGAAGGGATTTTTATAGCCGAGTAATAATTAGGAAATGCAGGGAGGACTGAGGAACCTGTTTATTGGTGATGCGGGTGCATGGACAAGGATGGGATTGTATATTCTGTGCAGGTTTCTCGGGCGGAAATCAATTCCTTCCCTCTGGAGCTGGTTTTACCTCCGTGGCTTGTCTGAAATCTGCTTTCTACTTTTAGAGAATGTGTCATCGGCGTGGTCAGGCCTCAATCTCAAAAAGAGAAGAGAGGGCAGCTGCCTGGGTGACCCCTGGTGCAAACGTACTCTGCCTATTCAGAGAGTGGGACCCAAAGTGCACCTGTAGAACCTGGAGGGAGGTGACATCCCCTGGAAACAGGTCAGTTGCGGCGGGTGCACCATTCCTTCCTCCTCAGAGTGGGAGCAATGGGTTCTTCAGGCTCTTTCTTGACAACGCGTTTGCTGGGGGAAAAAAGAGAAAGCGTTGTGGCACTGATGCTTAAGAGGCATTGAGGAAGAGTCAGCTTGCAAAATGGTCATACAACACGAGCGGGGCCGGCACGCCGGCTCCAGCCTGTTATCCCAGCACTTTGGGAGACCGAGGTAGGCAGATCAGCTGAACTCAGGAGTTTGAGACCGGCCTGGGCAACCCAGCAAGATCTCATCTTTACAATTTATTTATTTTTTTTAAATTAGCCAGGCACGGCGGTATGCGTCTGTGGTCCCAGCTGCTGGGGAGGCTGAGCCTGAACGACAGAGTGAGACCCTGTCTTGAAAAAGAAACTATGAGGGGCATGAGCAATAAAGACATCTCAGTAACAAGAGCTACAAAAATCTGGCTGCATATAGGAGCCATGGTGGCCGGGTGGCGGGGGTGAGGGGAGAATTAAAACGTTGGACCAAACCAGTTAAAGCAGACACTGGGGGATGGGGACGGACATTGTGTTTTTACAGATTGCCCAATAATACTGATGCACAGAGAGGCTTAGACCAGCCAGTGGCCCCTATGCAGTGCTTTCCTATCTGTATGGCCCGGCTGCTCACGGGTGGGCTGCAAGCCAGCAATATGGGCCTCACCAAGGAGCTGGTTTGAATGCAGAATCTCAGGCCCTGCGCCAGCCTTACCGAATCAGCACCAGCATCTCAACAAGATCCTCGGGGATTCACCTGAGCATTCAAACTTGAGAAGCATGGCAAATGCGACCTTTGACTCTCAGAAATGCTACCTCCCCCCAGAGTAGATAGAGGAGCTGCTCTTTTCGCTTTCCCATTTTACAGGGGGAAAAATAAGTCAAGGCTCAGGGAGGTTTAGCTACTTGCCTGAGATCACACAGATCCAGGCCCACATCTTTCTGCATCTCTGCATCTCTGCACCTCACAGTCACACACAGACACCGCTGGGGGAAATCTGGGCACCGTGGCAGGTGCAAGGGAGGTGCTTGTGGGCTGGAGCTAAAAATGAGAGATGGAAGAGGGGTGCCCTAGGGAAGGGGATCAGTGAGTAGTTGTCAATTAGTCACCGGGCCGCCAGCAGCTGGCAGAGTGGGGCCCTGTCTAGGCGGCCACCCCCTCCTCCCGACGCCTCTGCCCTCTCTGCCTTCCCCTTCCAGAACCTCCTTGAGATCTGAAACTCAAACAAGAGGGCATGAATAATGTAGCGTGATTGCTCCTCTCGTCTCCCCTCAATCCTCAGAGGGTGAGGGAGGCTCCTTGTCTGCCTCATTAGTGGCCGTTCAACCATTTGATTTCAGTAAGAGTGTGCCTTCCTCGGAATTTTCATACCTATTTGCGTCACCGGAGTCAACACTGAATTTTCGAATCCACATGAAATTTTAATGGGGTGATCTGCATACAGCATGGTCCTGGCTGGGGCTCTAGCGACGGCTGAGAGGGACAGCCGGCTCTGAAGATGGGCTGACCACAGAGACATGAGTGGGACCCTAGTCCACCCCCAGCTTGGAGCCCGGATTGGAGTACAGGGTGATAGGGAGGTCCCCAAGGGCTGAGAGGGTGCTGCCAGCTAAACTTTCCCTGCAGCTGAGATAAGCAGCTTCCAATTTCAGGTGAAGAGTTAAGGACTCCACTCTGGAGCCTGTAAGCCCTGAGGTCAAAATCCAGCTTTACCACTTCCTGGCTGTGTGACCTTGGATAAATTGCTTGACCACTCTGAGCCCGTTTGCTTCTCTGTGAAATGGGGATTCTAACAGAGTTGTTGTCACAGGGCTTAAATGAGGTAATCCATGTAAATTCCTTAGCCCAGTGTTTGGCACGTGATAGGCAATCAATGCTTGTAGATATGATGATGATATCTAATGTTTAAGAGAGATGGCAATGGTGACGAGGATGACGATGACAATGATGACGTTTTCCTCCATCTTGCACTCTACACACATGACCAGAATGGTGTAGTTTGCAAAATACACTCACATCTGGTTTTTTTTTTTCAGTCTGTACTTTGGAGTTGGTAGCAGACTGATCTCAGTTGATCCCCGCTTTACCTTTTACAAACTATAGGAGTTAGAAGAAGTAACTTCATCTCCTTGAGCCTCAGTTTTCTCGCCTGTGTAATGGGGAGACTACACCCTACCCTGTAGGACTCTCATCAGGATTCAATAGGAAAATGTCTGTAAAATGCTTCTCCTGGTACCTCCCACGGGGCAGGCACCATACACAGGAGGATGATCTTGATTCTAAGTACACGTTTTTGTTCACAATTTGCATCTCTGAATACAGGGTCCATCTGACGTTGCGAGAGCATCTTAAATCCTTGAACTATAATGATATTATTTCCATCCAGGGTATTTATTTATCCAGTGCTTGTTCATGATCCAGGCATGTGCTAAAAGCTACATGGGAGCTGAAATCGTTCATGCAATCCTTGCAACAACACAGAAAGTAGGTGTTTTTTCTAAATATGCTTTGAGGATGGGGAAATGGTGCCTCTGAGAGGTCGGGGGTCCTCTCCTGGGTTCTACAGCTGGTTTGCCTTACAGAATTCCTGCTCTTAGGAACTGTATTCTGTAAGCTCTGTTCCATCTCCCCATCCCTTGTGAACACCTAAGAAGAGGAAGGGCCAGAAAGATGGGGTGATTTGCCCAGAGTGGCATGGCCAGTAAGTGGCAGAACTGGGACTGGATCCTAAATCCATAGGATCACGAATACTGAGCTCTTTCTGCTAGGACCCACCATGGCTGGCAGGTGGGTAGGCAGCATGATCCTTTTATTACGTGGCCCCGGTGTAGTCTAGGACAACCTTGCCAGAGCCTGGAGGCCGGCTGTCATTCCCAGGTGTCTTGCAAGTATCTCCAAGCCTCGCTTTCTTCGCCTGTAAAACAAAGGAGGTGACAATGCCCACCTCTCAGAAGTGTTGTGAGGATTACACCGAGCAATGATAGAAATAGGTTCTGCCAGCCATGGAAGGCCCCCAGATGTAAGTGATTGCTGAGGACACAGAAAGGCAGGGGACCTGGCAGCTGGGATGAGCCACACCATAGGACCTTGGCGCTGAAAAGAGCCACCAAGGAGTCTCCACCCCTTCTCAGCACTGCCCTTCCTCTTGTGGGATGCTCAGTGTGGAGATCCTCCCTCCTCACCTGACACAGAGATGGGAGTGAAATGAAACAGCCCCTACCCCACCCCCTGCTGCCCAGGGTTTCTCACCCGTTGTAATGAAACGGAAGGAATTTCTGCTGAGAACGGTGATTACTAACCTGCCAAGATGAGTGAGAAAAATCAATTCAGAGAGTGCAGGAGAGAAGGGATTCTGCTGAACGGGGGAGGTATGGGACAGGAAACACGGTGGGAGAAAGAGAAAGAGAGTGACCTGGGAGAAAAGAGAAAAAGAGGGAAAAAGGTGGTGGGGAGAGAGAGAGAGAAGGTAGTAAGCTGCACATCTGTTCATTGAAGATGAACTTCAGGGAGATTTAGCCTCAATGCCTCTCTCACAATTTCTCTCTTCAGTGATTAGACAAGGACAGCGGGAAAGTGGGTTGCAGAGGCAAACGCGTGTCATACAGCAGGGATTCAGTAGGTCTGGGTTTGGGGTTGCCAACAATTCCACATTTCTAACCAGCTCCTGGGGATGCTGAGCCACTGGTCTGGGAACTTGACTGGGAGTATCAAGGCTGAAGACGGAAACCAGGAACTTGCCCATTGGTGAACTGATACCACAAATGTTTCCCACGTGTGTGCTGTGTGTTTTAAACCGGAGAGACAACCACTTACTAACCACACAGTAGGCTTCGCTGAATGTCACTGGAGAGAAGTCTTTAGTCACTAATTCTTTTATTGAGGTGAAGTTCATATTACATAAAATTAATGACTTTAAAGTACCCGATTCAATGGCATCAGTTTGGCCGGGCGCGGTGGCTCACACCTGTAATCCCAGCACTTTGGGAGGCCGAGGTGGGCGGATCACGAGGTCAGGAGATCAAAAGCATCCTGGCTAACACAGTGAAACCCCATCTCAACTGAAAATACAAAAAATTAGCCAGGCGTGGTGGCACGCGCCTATAGTTCCAGTTACTCAGGAGACTGAGGCAGGAGAATAGATGGAACCTGGGAGGCAGAGGTTGCAGTGAGCTGAGATCATGCCACTGCACTCCAGCCTGGGTAACAGAGCGAGACTCCATCTCAAAAAAAAATTACATATATATACGTATATATATAGCATTAGTTCATTCAGTGTTGTACAACTCTAGTTTTAAAATGTTTTCATTACCCCCAACGAGCACCTCATACCATGAGTAGCCATTCCGTTTTCACTCTTCCTCCCAGTCCCAGTAACCACTAATCTACTTTCCGTCCCAATGGATTTACCTATTCTGGATATTTCATATAAATAACATCATATCTAGTATGTGACCTTTTGTGTTGAGCTTCTTTCATTTAGAGTCAGACATGTACCTGAGCATGAATATTCACAGCAGCATTGTCTACAATAGCCAAAAGGTGAAAACAACTCAAATGCCCATCCGCAGATGAGTGGATAAGCAAAACGTGGTCTACAATGGAATATGACTCAGCCATAACAAATGAGGTACTGATCCATGCTGTGGTGTGGAAGAGCCCTGAAAATGTTACACTAAGTAAATCATTTTTAAAATGCTGTTTCTTGCCCTCATGGATGTCACCATGATCCTGATGACCTCCACTCAAGTGTGGTCACCTTTCATTCCGAACAAATGTCAGCTGAGCAGCCACAAAGGGCAGGACACTGGACACTCCAGGAATGTAGGTCAGTTAGACCACGACTGCCAGTCTAGGTCCTTAGTCCTTACTGACTTACTCCGTGACTTTAGGCCAGTCCCTTCCCTTCTCCAAACCTCAGATTTCTCATCTGTAGAATGGGACTCCAGATTTCTCACCAGGTTGGCACAAGCGTTAGGTCAAGGTGAGGTCTCTGAGGAAGCCACAGAACTGGACAAGTGTCAGTGACTATTACGGACTGAATGTCTGTGTTCTCCCAAGAATCATATATTGAAATCCTTACCCCCCGCATGATGCCGATAGGAGGTGGTACCTGTGGGGGTGATTAGGTCATGAGAGTGGAGCCCTCATGCATAGAATTAGTGCCCTTATTAAAGAAACCTCACACGGCTCCCCAGCACCCTTTCCACCATGTGAGGATACATACAGCAAGAAATTGGCAGTCTGTGACCTGGCAGAAAACCCCCATTAGCATCAACTCTGCTGGCCCTGATGTAGGACTTTCAGCCTCCAGAACTGTGAGAAATAAATTCCTGTTGTTTATGAGCCACCCAATCCATGCTACTTTGTTATAAGCAGCCCCGACAGACTGAGACAGGTACTGTCACTGTGGGTTGTACAAGGGTCAGGGGACCTCAGAACCTGCCATCGTCCTCAGAGTTTGGGAGTCAGAACCTGAATGTGTGGAAAGAGAATTGCAGTGCAAGGGGAAGAGTGGATGGAGTGGGAATCCCGGAGAGTGACTGCTGTTATGTAAAATCCACGCCCGTGGCCCACCAGGCACATCTAACCCAGCGCTGACCACCTCACAGATTTCGGCTGGACCTAGAATTCATCCAGCCCAACTTCCTCACGTCGCATGTGAGGAATCAGAGACTCTAGGGAGAGAAGTGATTTGCCCACAGTCTATCAGAGAAATTTCCTTTCATTTGTTACTGACTTCCAGGGAAGATAGTGGATCGAACACTCCCCTCTAATATATTTCCTTCCCTAAAAGCGAATACTGTTATTTAAAAGGATTTGTTTTAAAGGCATGAACTCATAAGGTCAAGGAGAATGGGGGAAAAGACAACAGTTATGAGGTCTGGAAATGGGAAAGTGAGTAGACGATGGTGGTGATTGACTTAGCAGAACCAACATGGCTAAGAAGTGGGGATGGCAAGAGACCAACCCAATTTGTACCCATTCGCTATGTCATTCAATTATCTTTCAATTGTCAGTTTCTCTGTACAGGCCCAGGACAAAGATGAATGCGACTCTCCAGACCATGCGGCCCAGTGGTGTGTGATCTTCTGGTGACAACAGGTAAGCAAACGAGGCAATGGGGAGCCCTATAATGCAACGTAATGTTGGCCCTCTGCATTCTTGGATTCTGCATTCGTGGATTCAACCAACCACACATTGAAAATAACCAGGGGAGGCCGGGCACGGTGGCTCACGCCTGTAATCCCAGCACTTTGGGAGGCCGAAGCAAGCAGATCATGAGGTCAGAAGTTCGAGACCAGTCTGGCCAACATAGTGAAACCCTGTCTCTACTAAGAATACAAAAAACTAGCCGGGTATGGTGGTGTGTGCCTGTAGTCCCCGCGATTTTGGAGGCTGAGGCAGGAGAATCACATGACCCGGGAGGCGGAGGTTGCAGTGAGCCAAGATTGAGCCATTGCACTCCGGCCCAGGCGACAGTTTGAGACTCCTTCTCAAAAAACGAAAAGAAAAAAGAAAAAGAAAATAATCAGGGGGAAAAAACGGATGGTTGCTGGCCAGGTGCAGTAAATCATGCCTATAATCCTGGCACTATGGGAGGCTGGTTGGGGAGAATCAGTTGAGGCCAGGAGTTACAGACAAGCCTGGCCTAACATAATGAGACAACATCTCTATTAAAAAATAAAGTAAAAAAAAAGTACCTGAGAGCCTATTGGAAGAGCCAAAAAGCAATTCACTTGAATCTTATAAGGCAACACAATCTATCGGCCCTGATTTTTCTGTTTCTGTGTTATATTTAAGGATTCTCACTCACTTAACCCACTCAATGTAACATAAGAAATGTAGCATAATAAGAATGTTCAGCCGTGTACAGTGGCTCACACCTATAATCCCAGCACTTTGGGAGGCCAAGGCAGGAGAATTGCTTGAGCTCAGGAGTTTCAGATCAGCCTAGGCAACAAAGCAAGATCCTGACGCTCCAAAAAATTAAAAAGTAAGCTGGGTGTGGTGGTGCATGCTTACAGTTTTAGCAATTCAGGAGGCTAAGTGGGAGAGGCCCTTGAGCTCAGGAGGTGGAGGCTGCAGTGAGGTGTAACAGAGCCACTGCACTCTAGCTTGAGAGACAGAGAGACGCTGTCCAAAAAAAAGAAAAAGAGGAATCATTGTATCTGTACTGAACATGTACACACTTCTTTTCTTGTCATTATTCCCTAAACAATAGAGTATAACAAGTATTTACATAGCATTTACATTGTATTAGGTATTATAAGTAATCTAGAAATGAGTTAAAGCATACAGGTGGATTGTGGAGGCTATACGCAAATACTATGTCGTTTTGTATCGGTGACTTGAGAATTCGTGGTTTTGGTATCCACAGGGGTCCCGGATTCAATTCCTCATGGGTACCCAGGGATGACTGTGTATAAGGTACGAAGAGGAAACAACAAACTCTCTCTGGAGGGGGATGAAAGAGGAAAGGGTGCAAGGACAGAGGAGTTTGAGTTTTTTACTGAAGAAGGACCAAGAAAGAGGAGGGGGCACTCCCAAGAACAGGAAGAACCCACGGGAAGGTAAGGAGCAAAGGCATGAAACTTTCAGAGCATTCCGAGTCTCTCAGAAACACCCTCAGGTGCAGATCTTGAAGACCCCTCTAAGTCAGAACACAGGGGTACTCGGGAGCCATTGAAAGGTTTTGAGCAGTTCAGTGACAAGGTCCAGAAAGAAAGATCACTCCAACGGGGGGTTAAACAAAGGAGTCTTTAGAATTCCCACTTATGTCTCTTGCCCTTTCCCCATCCCTTCTTCCACAAGCTTTAACTGAGCACCTACTGTGTGCACTGCCCCATACTAGATGCCTGAGACCAGGAGCTAGGTATCCGCACACAAATGTGTGGCGTGATCAGTCGTGAGCAACAGTAATTGGGCCCTGTCTGCATCTGCTGTCTCCTGTTGCTTGAAAACACTTTCCGCTGAGCTTCAAATGTGCACCTGCTGGCCCTCACACTCGCATAAAAGTCTCTGAAAAAAAAATTGATTATATTCATTCTCTTAACCTCACCCCAACCCGAACATAAATCGTCTCTGTTTATAACACTTCTGGCATTTTGTGCATTTCGCCCAGTGACATAAAATGACAATAAATTTAGGCCCCACCAGCAGAAAAGTACCTAAAATGCCACATGTCACTAATATTGACAGGTTCTAAAAGTAAAACTTGGAAACGGTTCAGGCGACATAAATTAAAATAAAAATATATACTTTGTCCTTGAGAGAGAATCAGCTAAAATTAAACCTCGGTGTGGGTGGGATGTCCAGGAACATGAGGGAGGGAAGCATCGGATATGCCTTGTTCAGAGCAGAGTCCCAGACTGGGAGGTTGAGAAGGATCCAGAGAAAAGCCAAGCCGGGACATTGACGGACAAAAGAAGGACTGTTCTTAAAGCTGCACCACCTACTATGGTAGCCACGACCTTTCTGTGAGCATTGAAATATAAATCTTAATACAGTACTGTAAGGTCTTATAGGCTGGTGGACTGATGGCCCCATGGATGCCATGTTAACCTCTGTGACCTGCACGGACACTGCAGATGAGTTCCTGGAAAATCTCAAGTAACTGGAAGACCACGAAAAGAGGAGGAAAAGATCAACTCCTGGGGCGCCTACTTAACTTTGAGACATTCTCTATGCTCCTTACTCTGCCCTCAATTGATAAGGCCATTGGACTTTGCAATCGACCTTGGTCAATCTTGTGACTCCACACCCAACGACCCCCTCCCAGCTTGCAAAAAAAAAAAAAAAAAAAAAAACCCTAACCTGTAACTTCTGTAACTTTCCACTGCCCACCCCAAACCTATAAAACCAACTCCTATCCCACTGCCCTCCGCTGACTCTCTTTTCCGACTCAGCCCGCCCGCACCCCAGTGAATAAACAGCCATGTTGCTCACACAAAGTTGGGGGTATCTTCATTCAGCGCCTGTGTTTTAACAAATAAAAATTCAGCTTCTCAGTTGTGCTAACCACATTTCAAGTGCTCAGTAGCCACCCGAGGCTAGAGGTTACTGAGTTGGAGGGCAGATGAGAGATCACAGAAAGTTCTGTTGGACAGCTCTGTCTAGGAGCAGGAGACTGACACCTGAGTCTCCTCTCCTTCCTCCCAGCCTCCTCCCCTCCACTTCCTCCTTTCTTCCTCTCTCTCTCCTCTCTACTCTCCCTCTACTCCTCACTCTTATTTTCTCTCTCTCCTTCTCTTCTGTCTACCCTCTCTTCTCTCCCCCTCCTCCTCTCTCACTTCCTCTCTCTCCTCTCTTTCTCCTCTTTCTTCTCTCCCCTCTCTTCTCTCTCTCTTTCCCCCTCTCCTCTTGTCCCTCTTTATGTTTTAAGTTTTACTCTAAGCCCAGGGGTACACGTGTAGTTTTGTTATATAGGTACGCTTGTGTCATGGGTCTTTGTTGTACAGATTATTTCATCACCCAGTACGAAGCCCCTACCCATCAGTTATTTTTCCTGATCCTCTCCCTCCTCCCATCCCCACCCTCTGATAAGCCCCAGTGCATATTGTTCCCCTCTATGGGTCCATGTGTTCTCATCATTTAGCTCCCACTTATAAGTAAGAATATGCAGTATTTAGTTTTCTACTCCCTTGTTAGTTTGCTGAGGATAATGGCCTCCAGCTCCATCTATGTTTCTGCAAGGACATGATCTTTTCTCTTTCTCTCTCTCTTCTCCTCTCTCTCTTTTCCCCTCTCTTCTCTCTTTCCCTTTTCTCTCTCCTTTCTCTTTCTTTCCCTTCTTTCCTTCTCTTTTCTCCCCTTCTCCCCCATTTCTCCTCTCTTCTTTGTCTCTTTCCCTTTTTCTCTCTCTCTTTCTCAATGCCTGCTTGCCACCCCCCACAACTGTCTTTCTTTCTCTTTGCCTCTTTCTCTCTTCTATTTCCCTTCCATTTTATATGCTTTTCTAAAACATAAATACATTGAATTCAGAAGGCAGCACAGGATTAGGAAACCAGGGGTCCAAAGCCTCACTTGACCATTCTGCAGTTGTGAGGTTTCAGGCAAGTAACTCCAGCAGGCTCGTCATCCTCCAAACTGGTAATTATGGGGAGAGTAATCCCTACTGTGCTTGGCCATTGAATTACATCACCTGTTCAGTGGCATGCAGCAGGTGCAACTTTCTTCTTTCTTCTCCTTGATCACACACTTTCAGAGGCTCACAAAAATCAACCAGAACTTTTTCAGCCTCTCAAGCTCAGAACTGGGACCTCGCCATATTTTCCATCTTTCATCTCTGGCTTTAACCCACTCAATCCTCTTCCGTTCCCAACGTTCCATGAATTTTCCAACCAGCAGATCTTTGCACATGCTGTGTACCCAACCTGGGATGCCCCTTCCCCTTTGGCCTGCCTTAGCCTGCTTCCCTCAGTGGAGAATTCAGCTCGGAGGTCCCCACAACCTCCTCATCCTCTGCAGCTATGAAAACAGTACAGGTTGAAGAATCCAATAAAGAAAGAAGGTGTAGACAGAGCCCCAGAGAAATCAGGGAGCTGGGCAGGCTCATTTCAGGCACACTGGAACCTGGTCTCAATCTCTGGCTGAGATGACATATTTCATTCATTCAATCAACACTTATTGGGCGCCTACTGTTTGCCTACCCCTGCCCCAGTTAGATGCAGAGATGCATCAGGCAAGTTCCTTTCTGGGGGAGTCACAGCCCAGTGGGGAAAGAGACCCTCCCCAGCGCAATTACTATACAGCGTGGTAAGCTCCGGAATGCAGGTGCGTGAAGGTTCCCTGGTCGCATAACAGGGGGCTAGCAGTCCCCTTGAAGAGGCAATGGGGACTTCAGGAAATGCACCAAGAGCAAGGCATTCGGGGCAGCGGGAGGTGAGGTCGCCACAAAGAAGCCGGCTTTTGCGGTAGGGACATCCCAGGACAGGCTACGGGCCAGGAGCGGAGGGGGCGTGTGAGAGCCAACGGAGTGCAGCGACACGAGTTTCTCGGTGGACTGAGCTGAGCTAGGAGGAGGAGACTAGAAGGAAGCTACGTCAGGAGGGTGGACGGGGCTGGGCCACCACCACCACCACCACGAGGGCTCACAGAGGTTGGCCAAGGAGCCGGGCCTTGACCTTGAGGGCAGCCGGGAGTCCCGCAAAGGGTTAAAGCAAGGGAGACCCGTGACCACAGAGGCAGTTTAGAAATCTCTGACTGCTCCGGGCCGGCCCTATGGTGGGGGCAGCGGGGGTCCGGCCCAGAATGGAGGTGGTGGCCGAGAGAAGGCAGGGGTGGCTCTGACGGAGACAGAGCCGGGGAGGGGAGGGGAGGGAGGCGCAGACGGAGGAGGTCCCACCTCGGGCCTCGCCCTTCCCCCTTTGGCGGCGGCTGCCTCGGGAGCCTCCCCACCTCCCCCTCCCCAGCCCCTTCCCTCCCCACCCCCTCCCCGCCTTCTGGCTGCACAATTTGTGAGGAACATTATGTAAATGGGCTTTATGCAAATCCAGCATCTCCCCCCGCTGGCTCGCTGGACTCCTGAACCCTAATTAACTTGCCAAAGCCTCCTGTTGCCGGCCCCCCTACCCCGGCCCAGCCGCCCAGCCCGCTCCCCCAACCGAGAAATCCATCTTGAGGAGCCAGCGCGGTGTAATCGCCGCCTCATTTGAATGTGCGGGCTGTCGCCCACACCGTTAGCCGGCAGGAGAAGGCGGCCTCTCAGCCCCGACACGGGTGCTTCCGATACAGCTCCAAAATAAATGCCTTTTTTTTTTCTTCCCCTCCCGCCTTATTTTTGCTTGCTTCCAGACCCAGAAACGGCCTGGGGAAAGTTGGTGCAATGTCTCATTATCTTCTTCTGTCCACCACTTAGCATCGCCCTCCCCTCCCCGACCTCAACGTCGGGGATCTAATACCCTCTCCCCTCCCTCTCTCTCAAAATAGCGGCTCCGGAGAGGAGCGAGGGCGGGGCGCAGGCGCTCAGGCCTGTCACCCCAGCACTTCGGGAGGCCGAGGCTGACGGATCACCTGAGGTCAGGGGTTCAGACCAGCCCGGCCAACGAGGAGCAACCCTGTCTTCATTCAAACAAACAAACAAACAAACACGCAGAAGGCTCAGGTAGGAGAACTGCTTGAACCCAGGAGAAGGAGGTTGCAGTGAGCCAAGATCTTGCCCATTGCACTCCAGCCTGGGTGGCGGAACAGGCTCCGTCTCAAAGAAAAAGAAAAAGAAAAAAGAAGCACCCATCGGTGTGTTTTGAAATCAGACCAGCAAGGATATATTCAGCTCCTGCTCCTTCCAAGGTACTACCGTGTCCTTATCCCCTAAATGAAGGTCTATTTTGGACCTAGAAACGACTCCAGGAGCAACAGTCTCCTTTTTTTTTTTTTTTAAGACAGGGCCTAGCTCTGTCACCCAGGCTAGGGTGGAGTGGTATAATTATAGCTCGCTGCAGCCGTGAATTCCTGGGCTCAAGCAATCCTCCAGCGCCAGCCTCCCCTACAGGTGCACACATGCCGCCGTGCCCAGCTAATCTTTCAAAATTATTTTTTTGTAGGGAGCTTTGTTTCCCAGGCTGGTATCAAATTCCTGGCCTCAGGTAATCCTCCTGCTTTGGCCTCCTGAGTAGCTGGGACTACAGGCATGCGCCACCATGCCTGGCTAATTAAAAAAAAAAAATTTATAGAGACAGCGTTCTCACTATGTTGTGGAGGGTCTCAAACTCCTGGTCTCAAGCGATCCTCCATGTCTGGGCCTCTCAAAGTGTTGGGATTATAGGCATGACCCACCATGCCAGGCCCTTGATTTTCTTGTTGCTGTTGAGACAGGCTCTCACTCTGTTGCCATGGCTGGAGTGCAGTGGTGCCATCTCGCCAGCTCTTGATTTTTTTTCTTTTTTGAAACAGTCTCTCGCTCTCACCAACCTCCACCTCCCGGGTTCAAGTGATTCTCCTGCCTCTGCCTCCCGAGTAGCTGGAATTACAGGCATGCACCACCACGCCTGGTTAATTTTTGCATTTTCAGTAGAGACGGGGTTTCATCATGTTGGCCAAGCTGGTCTCAAACTCCTGACCTCAGGTGATCCTCCCGCTTCGGCCTCCCAAAGTGTTGGGATTACAGGCATGAGCCACCTCACCCAGCACAGCTGAACCTACATTCAACCACCAATGATGCATCCAAGGTCATGCAGCAGGGATGGACTGGATGGCAGCCTCCCAGTCCCCCACACAGCCTGGGCCTTTCTACTTAGCATCCCTCGTTCCACACAGCACGGCCTAAAGGAGCTGAGCTGTTCTGGCAGCCTTGTGCATGCTCCCTTCAAGTGCAGAACAAAACAAAATAAAGGCTTTCCCTGGAAACAGGAAGAATTGTGTTGTCAGCCAGTTCCTGCTGCTGCAGTGAATCCCCTAGATACGGCTCCCAAAGCAGAGATGGGAGAGAGGGTGACTGCCTCTGGAACTCAACCAACAAAGTAGGCAAGGTATCTAGCGCTCAGTGTTGTAAATGGGTTTTTGAAACATGCAAGACATAGGACATTTGCTAGGGTGGTAACGAGCAGGTCAGTCATTCATTTGTTCGTTCACTTATTCATCTGTCATTTATTCAGGAAATATTTCTTGTCCATAGTGCCTGGACCACAGTGAATCCCAAAATATATTTCTGCCCACAGAATCTGGTAACCCACTTGTCACTGGCTACAAAAGACCAAGATCACCATATGCAAACAGCCGTCTGACACCACTTCTTTCCTGATGGCCAAATCTCCTCCCTCCTCCCCCAGCAACCTGGCATCTGAATAAATAAAGGATCTACATTTGGAAATCCCCAGCATCATCTTGTTCCTTCATTATCATTTCTGCAAAGAAGTGATATATGCCTGCGCTCAGTCCTGAGAAGGACAGTTCATCCCGAAGGGCAGTTTATCCTGGAGGAGAGAATTTGGAGTCAAATCTGTAAGTTTCTGCAAGGCACAACTTTCAAAGCCTTTTTAATCTCATCTGTAAAAGGGGTATCATGCCATGCCTACCTCTCAGGGTGAAGGGGGATTAAATGGGAAAAAGTAGGAAATATCACCCTCTTTCTGAGATAAAAGCCTGTTCACAAAACCTCTATTGAAGCCATGGGGTTCTCACTGAGGTTTCAAAAACAAAGATAGAAAACCAGAATTCCTGTAAGTTTTTGATGAGGATTTTGTTGTATCAGAGATGTCACTGAAGATGATTTTTAGACAGCATTTTGGTCCAGTCACTTCACCTCTCTGAGCCTCAATTTTCTCAGTGCTCAAATGGGAATAATAAAATTAGCTACCTCAAAGGGTTATAGGAAGGAATTAATTAGGGAGGTCTTACTGCTGTTATGAGTCACACAGTCATGGCTCTACGACTCTCGAAGAACATACACATAGTATACTTACTTACAGTAGAAAACGGAATTTTTTGAACCTCAATTAATTAAAAGTTAGTTTCCTAGTTTCTCTATTAAGAAAATAGACTCTTTTCTCTCCATCAGGATGCACACGGGTTCTTAATTTCTTTTTTCCCAGACTTGTGAAGGGTGATTTAAACAGAAATGTTGCAGTATGTCCTTATTTCTATTTGGAAAAAACAACAACAACAAAAACATTTTAGTGATCACGGAAATTACATGAGTTTGCTTATTCCAATAGAAGACAAATCACTATCTCTGAGATTTAGCATTCAATAAGGCTGTATATCCTGAGGTCCTAAACGCTCAGCTTAAGTAAATAGAGGGTATGGTCTGAGCATACCCTCTATGGATATACTTAAGGATATATTCATCTATCCAATGACAAATGCTAGGATATACATGGTATACTCTATAATTATTACAGAGCGTTCCCACAATGCCTTTCCATCCTCTCTGCTTTGAAATTAGCAGAGGGGATGAAAAGGCATTGTTATCATACGGACAATAGAATGGCAGCCACCACAGATGGCACTAGAGTTCTAGCTCATGAGCAACAATCAATCTCACATGGAAATGGTACCCACTCCCATAGTGCAAATGGGCCTCCTGTAGCATGCCAGCTCCCATCAACTGGTAGCCGTGGCCTGAGGTACTGTGTTAAGAAGGATGCTGCTGTCTTGTTTAAATCCAATGCCAAAGAGTGCCTGATTGATTAGTAATGTCTGCTACGGAACTAGGGGATGGTCAGTACATTGGGCGCTTCCTGTTTGCTAATCCCAATCTAATATAACCCCTGTGTGTGATGGTGAAAGTACCTGAGATTCAGAGAGGGGACTAGATTTGCCAGGGTCACACAGCTATTTAGTGGCAGAGCCAGAACTAGAATAAATATCTCCTGGCTCCATGCCCAGGTCTCTTTTCTCTCCATCAGGATGCATGAGGGTTCTTAATCAAGGTTCAGGGGTATCTGTGGAACAGTCAGAGCATTTGGCATTTGTCACACTATTTACCCCCATATGGTTCCGAAGAAATTTACAGCGATTACACACCAGAAATACACACGTTAGAGAGAAATGTGCACATTAGAAGGGGATTAAAATAAAATAGAGAAGGTAACCAGGGCAAAGGGAAAATGAGAACAAAAAATAGGATGGAACCAAGAATGAGTTTGGCACACACAAACACTGTCCGTATGCAGTTGCTAAGCAACTGGTGGCCAAAGAAAAGAAAGGAATAGGAATCTATGTGTTTAAAGATGGAAAATACAGTCAGTTAAAGAAGCAGATTTCCTTGGTATTCCCTTGGGAGCAATATCTCCTAGGTGCTCATACCAAAGCATTTGTAATGGAGTCGAGGATGCCCTTCAAAAACAGGTCTCCAAGAAATCAAGCAATTTTGACACTATTGATTCTTGGAATGTCATGCAGGAAGGTTGGTGCAAAAATGTCTAAGTGCAGTCCAAGAATTCAGAACTTTTGATGTCCACGTGGCTGAAGACCACCGTTTCCAAAGCCAGTAGTCAGAGTCCACTGTTCATCTGAGTTGACCTCTCATATTTGATACCATGGATGGCTTTAGCTTTGTGGGTTTATGTTCTTTCTAAGGACACCACATGCTCTTGAGTCTCCTCCTCTGTCAATGACATCTCCTTCTGGACGTCCACTATTGGGCGCCTCTCCTTTCCCCCAATGCCTAGATGTTGCAGGCTCCAGGACTCAGCTGCAGATGTTCCCGTGCACTTGTCTCTCCTCGGTTCTTGGTGGCCTCATGGCTTCAAACCAGCCTTAGGCCGATGCCTTCATATTTTCTTACTCCAGCCTGACCTCTCTCCCAAAAGAGGTCAGACTCATATTCACCTGCTCCCCTGACCTCTCCATTTGGACACTAATGGCATCTCAAGCTTCACAATCCCTCACCAAAATCTGGATCCCATGCCACTCTTTCTCTAACCTGGTTCCACCTCCAGTCCTCCTCATTCCGGGAACCAGCACCATCATGGAAATAGGTGCTCCAGCCTAAAACGACTCAACCTTTGCTCAAACGACTCAACCTTTACTCCTCTCTCCTTGTCGTGACCAATGTCCAATTCATCAACAGGTCTTGGCAGCTCCACTCCAAAAATGATTTCAAGTGCACTCATCTCTCCTCCTCTCTACCTCTTGGTCTCGGCCACCTTCCTTTCCCGCCTGGATAGCAGGAATGCCTCCCATTTTGCTCCTGGCCCTGTCACTTATCCAGTCGGTGTCCAAAACAATTATTTTTGAAATGTCTATCTGAGCAGTTCGTCACCCGGTTCAACCCTCCCCTGTGGCCTCCCCAACACCGGAGAGCTAAGGTGTTGGCTGTGCATGGCCTGAGCCCTGACTCCACGCCCCGAACCCCCCATTGCTCTCTCTTCTCCAGTCTGGGCTCTCCCCTGTTACTCATGTGTGCTGCGATGCTGTCTTCTCGTAGCCTCTACATTTCCTGATCGCTCCTCCTCAGAAAAAGATCTACCAATGCTTTCCCCAGACAGCCCCTGGCTCACTCCTCCACCCCTAACACAAAGGAAACACTACCTCCTCCAGGGGGCCTTCCCTGACACTTTATTTTAAATGGACTATCCTCCCTCCCACCCCTTCCTTACCAGCCTCCTCCTTATCCCTATGACTTCCCCCTCACCTCCCACCAGCCTCCCTTCCCACTCTCCCCCAGCCTAGCTTCTCTCCCACTTCCTACCAGCTTCTCTCTCACCCATCACCCGCATCTCCATAGCCTCCCACCTACATTGGCCTCTGCCTCACCTCCTATGTATAGGGGATGAGGTCTCTTCTCCACAACACTATGAGATCAGAGACATTTGCTTCATTAGTTGACCACTGTATCCCCAGGACCTTGCACATAATAGGTGCTCAATAAACACGTGTTGCACAAATGACACTCTACTGGTCTGATTTATTCCAGGTAACACCTTCAGCTAACAATTCCAAGAAGATCGGCCTGTAGAGAAAGCAGGGTGGACTCTGACCCCTCAGTGGTGGGTGACATGCCCGAAACCCACACCGAGGGTTTTGCCTTTGATGATGACACACAGAGTCAGGCCTGGCAGTCCCCTTGGCTGATGCCACCAGGGACACCCCAGGAATTCTATAGCTTTTCCTTAATCATAAATATCTCCCCTTGGTGTCAGCTGGCCCCTTGGAAATCACCAGACAAAATACTGTCATCAAACCCCGATAAATTCCTAAATGCCCAAGCCAACCGCACCAATTTACAGCAGGTTTTGACTTTAATAATGTTTTGTCTTAGATTTGGCCCTAATTATAAATCATTTACAACTGTGGTTTAAACCATAAGCAAATCTTACATGGCATTCTTATTATCTACTTAATATCGCAGAGAGAAAGATTTATAGAATCACATTCTGGGAATTAAGCAAACGAGGAAACTTTTAGGTGAGGGTGAAACACGTGAAAATTATAGTTTTGTCATAAAACGTTGATTGATCAATGATTATTGTAAAACGGTGGTAACTGCTGGCGTCAACATAAATCTGTAATTGGCTGGATTTATTCTTTTTCAAAATACTATATTTCCTACAGTTTTGACCATCGTGCTAATATGAATCTGTCAGATTTACTGTGGTTTTAACTTAATTAACTCCATTTAGCTTATGCATATGTGTGTGTGTGTGTGTGTGTGTGTGTAGTGTGTGTGTGTATATATGTATACATATATATGCATATATACACGTATACATATATATGTATATATACACATAGATTTATGTATGTTATATATATCCTTAAAATGCATTGTCCCCAGTTGCTTTTACTTTTTACATAATGGTTTGTGGTTTTCTTCAAATATAATTTTTTACATATTTGGGAAAAATCCATTTTGTTGTATGAAGCCAACCGTTGCTGCAGAAATGGGTTCAAAGCACTGTTTGAGTTTTTCACCTGCGGGGTGACCACATCAGGTAACAACACTGCATCTTAGGAGACAGTGAAGACTGCAAAAAGATCCTGAGTCAGGCTCAAATCCTGACTCTGCCATTGTGTGGCTGTATCACCCTAAAGAACCTATTCTACTTCGCTTTGCCTGTCTTCTCATCTGTAAAATGGGAATAGAATAATTGCCCCTACTTCAGAGGCTCCTGCGAGGCTTAACAAAATGAAGACTGTTACATGGGTGGCATGGGGCTTTGGGAGGCAGTGGATGTTCAGTACATGTTGTAGACGGTCGTTCTTTCTGCTTCCCAGCCAGGAGTGGACTTGTGATGTGTGGGGTAGCATGCCCCAAGGAGTGAGGTCAAGGAAAAATCCCAACCCTCAGAGGAACCATCTTAGGAAGGGCCAGTCCCAGTGCCAGAGGGAACCAGCCCCTACACCAGAATCATCTTCTAACCTAATAGGACCAGGGAGATGATGGGTCCAGATCAAAGCCAAGCAGGGACACAGACCCATA
This sequence comes from Cacajao melanocephalus, assembly GCA_963573385.1. Classification (NCBI taxonomy): domain Eukaryota; kingdom Metazoa; phylum Chordata; class Mammalia; order Primates; family Pitheciidae; genus Cacajao; species Cacajao melanocephalus. The sequence goes on from CAUYLG010027080.1 coordinate 95,299, forward strand.
CACGAATTCAAATTTAGAATAATAATAAAACGGTAGCTCCCACTTACCCAGAAACACTTGCTTTGCATCAGGTCCTATGCATTTTATTTTATTTTGTTTTATTGAGGTGAAATCTTGCTCTGTTGCCAGGCTGGAATGCAGTGGTGGAATCCTGGCTCACTGCAACCTCCGCCTCCCGGGTTCAAGTGATTCTCCTGCCTCAGCCTCCCGAGTAGCTGGGACTACAGGTGTGCACCACCACGCCCGGTTAATTTTTTTTTTTTTCATGTTTTAGTAGAGACAGGGTTTCACCATATTGGCCAGGATGGTCTTGATCTCCTGACTTCGTGATCCACCCATCTCGGGCCTCCCAAAGTACTGGGATTACAGGTGTGAGCCATCGCACCCAACCTTTTTTTTTTTTTTTTCTTGGAGTAAGGTCTCACTCTGCCACCCAGGTTGGAGTGCAATGGTAGAGTCACAGCTCACTGCACCCTCCAATTCCTGGGCTCAAGAGATCCTCGCCCTCAGACTCCCAAGTATCTGGGACTACAGGTGCATGTCACCACATCCAGCTAGTTTTTCTAGTTTTTGTAGAGATGGGAGTCTCAGTATGTTGCCCAGGCTCGTTTCAAACTCCTGGCCTCAAGCGGTCCTCCCACCTCAGCTTCCCAAAATGCTCGTATTACAGGCATGAGCCACAGCACCTGGCCCATAATTCTTTATGGACTTAATCTTGTTAAAGCTCAGCAAAGCCTGCTAGCCTATCAATGTTGAGAGGAGAAAATTATAATTTCAGAAATGTGACTTGCCCAGGGTCACACAGCTAATAAGTGGTGGAACTGAGACTCCAGGCCCACGTTCTGAGGGACTGAGTTTTACCACCTCTGACTGTTATTGAGCCACACATCCCTTCAGGCGCTGCCCTGTCTCCTGGCAGCATGCATTCTGTGCCGATGATTCCTTCCAAGTCTAAGCAGAGGAAAAAGGAGGCCCAATTCAGCCACTGCGGTCTCTTCCTGTCTACTTGCTAAGGACAGAGCTGAGAAGTCATTGCCCTGAAGCTGAAAATCTTCCCTTTCTGTGGAGTTTTGCATTTGTATTTAATCGTGCTTGATTTTTCTTGATTCACACTATGGAGCCAGTCAAAAATATTTTGAGGGCCTCTTCTGAGTCATTGACTCGTGGTGTCTGTTCTGAAGTTGCCCAGGGTCAAGTGAGTCAGCTGTAAAGTAAACACTGCAAGCATTGGGGGGGAAAAATGTTAGTTTCGTATGTAACTTTCACACGCAGCCTCCCTGCATTCTTCCCCTTCTTCCTCTACCTCTCCCCCACCTCGTCCTCCCTCTCCCTCCTTTCTTTCCTTTCCACATTGATTGTCCCTTTTCTTATCTTTCTTCCTCTTTATTTTCTTTGGTCTTGTTTCTCCTTCTTTCAAACTCTTTTTTCTCCTGTTCCCTTCTTTCTCTTATTTCTCCATCTCCCTCTTTTCTTTCTTTTTTCTTTCTTTTTTTTTTTTTTTTTTTGGTTTTGTTCATTTGTTTGTTTTGAGACAGAATCTCACCCTGTTGCCCAGACTGAAGTGCAATGGCATGTTCTCGGCTCATTACAACCTTCATCTCCAGGTTCAAGCGATTCTCCTGCCGCACCCTCCTGAGTAGCTGAGACTGTAGGCATGTGCCACTATGCCTGGCTAATTTGTTGTATCTTTAGTAGAGACTGGGTTTCACCATGTTGGCCAGGCTGGTCTCGAACCCCTGACCTCGTGATCCACCCATCTTGGCCTCCCAAAGTGCTGGGATTACAGGCATGAGCCACTGCGCCTGGCTCTTTTCTTTCTTTCATTTTTCTCTTCCTTATTCTATTCTCTGTTTTCTATGTTTCCTATATTCTCTGTTTTACGCACAGGATTTTGTTTTTGTTCAGGTATGGTGAGATCATACAGCACGAGATGACCACTATTGAAAAGATAGTTTATTATCCACAGTTGCCAAGAGGAGGGGCATGACAGGCTACACAGGGCAGACGGAGCCAGGAGAAAGCGGAGGCCAGGGCCTTTATCATGGATTTTGTTTTCTCAGCTGATGGTACCCAAAATAAAATAACAATAATAGGCTGGGCATGGTGGCTCACACCTGTAATCCCAGCACTTTGAGAGGCTGAGGCAGTCGGGTCCCTTGAGCCCAGGAGTTCGAGACTAGCCTGGGCAACATGGTGAAACCCTGCCTCTACAAAAAGTGCAAAAAATTAGCCAAGTGTGGTGGTGCACAGTCCTCCTAGCTATTTGGGAGGCTGAGGTGGGAGGATCCTTTGAGCCTGGGAGGCAGAGGTTTCAGCGAGCCAAGATTGTGCCACTGCACTCCAGCCTGGGAGAGAGAGTCAGACCCTGTCTCAAAAACAGCAGTGATAACAATGCCTTGGATTTGGCCGGAAAGAACAGGTGAGCCAGGGTAGGCAGACAGCATTGGCCATTCTGAATCAATTCGGCAGACTCTGGGCTGCAGGGGAGGTCCTTAGCTGTCTGGTTCCTGGCCCTGGAGTGATCGAGAGCACGGGGATAGGGTCCTGGAGTGTAGAAGTTGATAAATACTCAGGATTGGTTGGTTTGCATATCAAAGGCTTCCTCCGAAGGGAAGTGGTTTGCTATCTCTAGGAATTAGCTAATCCTGGGAGGGGCACTCCCTCCCGGGATCCTCAAGACCCCTACAATTCCCAAGCCTCATCAAAGATAGAAAGTTAAAAAGAGGATTTCTAAATCTTTTTTCCTTCCTCTCATTTCTTCCTTCCCCTCTCCTCTTCTCTGTTCTCCCTTCTCGTTTCTCTCCTCCCTTCTGCCTCCCCAAGACCTGTGAGAAGCTCATCGCAAAGGTTCAGGTAAGCAGTCACAGAAGCTCGGTTGAGTGGGTGACAAGAAGCCGGGAGAGGAACAGGCAGCGTCACGAACTACTTGGGAGGGAGAAAGCTCGTTGACTGGATGAGGCTCCGACAGCCCCACTCAGCTCTGCCTGCCGGCCCGGCTTCGTTCCACCACCGCTGGGACGCCGCCCCTTCCTTGCTCCCCTGGTGACGGCTGCTGTGTTCCCTGCCCTGCCACTATCCCGTGGGTTGGTTGTTTTGCCCAGGCCTGGAATTACCCAAATCCCCTTAAATACATGGCTGCCAATGAGGACCCGGGGAAAAAAAGGCAATAATTGTGACAGTAACTCACGGGGCCAGGCCTGACATGTCTCTAATTGCCTGCTAAAATTGTCGCTGTCTCCTAAAGTGCAAATTATCACCCGAAATGACAAGAATAATGAATGAGTAACTCTGATGTAATGCAACAATTAGTCCTCAAAGACACTGTCTAATATGGTAATTCAGAACACCCACTCCTTGTTATTAAGTGCCTGATAATTATTTAATTATCTATCTGCCAGCATGATTTACTTGGTTTATTTAGCTGCAGATGTGGGCAGGAGCATTCGGGTTTAAGGTCAGAGCAAGCCGGCCCCTCCGCTGGCTGCCACATCGGTTTGCTTGGGTGCTGGAGGCTGCCACCCGTCTGACTTCCCTAATTGGCTTTGGCAGTCCTGACCCAAAGTCAGAAAATTGCCTCTCCTCCACTCCCAGCTCTGGTTCAGGGTCACTCAGGGGCTGAGGCTCTTGAAGACCAGGGCTGAGAGTGCCTGTCTTCCCCGGCCCCTTCGGACCCTCCGACAGGTGATCAGAATATCTGGGGGCAGCCGTTGCCCCCAGCGAGCCTGACGTGAGTGTTTACTCTGCATTGGGCATGGTGCCAAATCTCACACAAGCGTCGGCTCATTTAATCTTCACACTAGTGCCAGGAGGTAGAGACAACTAGGTGTCGGCATGTGACGGAGGAGGAAACTGCAACTTGGAGAAGTGAGGTCATTCTCCCAAGGTCCCACAGTGATGGAGTGGTGGGCTGGGGCGAGTCCCCCTGTCCCCAGAGCCACTCTAGTCTCCTGGAGCCTGACAGCAGCAATGTGAGGCTGGCCCCAAAGCTGTGAGTCACAGCTCATCCCAGACCAGTGGATGCCCAGAAGGGTCTGGGCAGGGATTCAGGAGGGTTGGTGTCATGGTCTCCAAATCGTAAAATGACTGACAGGGAAAGCAGAAAGAGTGGATCTAACCTGTGTTCGCTCAAGGAATTAACCCAGAGCCAAGAGTAGAAGGTAATACAGAGACAGACAGAATCTCCAGAGGGGGTCACTTACTAGCTGAATGCGCTTGGGTAAGTTCCTTATCCTCTAAAGCCTCGGTCTCCTCATCTGTAAAGTGGGGATGATCAGAATCTGCCTCTGATCACCTGTCGAAAGTACCCTCCTCATCAGATACTCTCCACCCTGCACCCTGCTGGTTTCCTTTACTAAATGTACCTGAATCTCTGATTATCTTGTTCATTTATTTACTTATCCCCCCACCTTCCCTCCCCCGCCCCGCACACACACATAGAATATAAACTCCACAGAGCTAGGACCCTGTCTGGTTCATTCCTCCTTAAAACTCCCTGCATTGAGCACAAAGCTTGGCATGTCATAGTCCCTCAGTAAATATCTGTAGAATGAATGAACAAATGAAAAAATAATCATAAGCCAGGAAGGGTCCCCGGCCAGCCACCTCCTTGCCCGAGTGACTTCCCAGCATCTCTGTGCACAGAGATCCCTACTCCCCATCTGTCCTGGCCGACAATGCTGATGACGCCTTACCTTCATGCCTGTACATTTTCATCACACGAAAGGCCATGATGACCACTCTCACCACAGTTGTAACTTCCTTGCTCTGGTGCCTCGGCTGACCTGAGACTCCAAGCATCCACCAGTTTCCTCATTCCACATTTCTGAGGGATAAGAGTGATTGGTCCAGGCCACCAGGAGCAGAGATGATCTTGGCGTCCCACACGGCCACATCCGAGCACATCTGCCCAACCTCTACCTTCCAGCACGTGACTCTGTGGCTGCACATGGGCCATGCTGAGAATTAACCTTCCCTGGGAGCCGCCTTCGGTAAGGGCTGCCAGGAGTCGGTGGGTAAATAGCCCGGCTCCCTCATCCCTCAAATTGAGATCACATAGAATTGTGAATTCCAGACTGCCTCCCCTACTTTCCCAGTAGGATAAAGCTCCGTTTCCCATGTAGTAGATGCCATTCCTGCCTCACTCAAATGCCCTCTGAAAGATCAATGCATCCAGCCCCCTTGGTTGTACATTAAATGTACATTAAACTGGTAATGGACATTGGTAAGTCCAGCACCGGCTGTGGTGAACGTTGGCTGCTAAGACAGCAGCACCTCACAGCTAACCCTGCCCCCCGCGGACAGGAGCTGCCTTACCTGGAAATCCTTCAGAGGGTACACCCTCCCCTCTACACCAATTGGCTACAATGGTGTCATGCAGCCAATAATTGACTATTACAAGGGTACCAAAGGCCAGCCTCTTTACTCCAAGACAGGACAACTCTGGGGTGCAACTCACACTCCAGAGCTCCTCCTGGGATCAACTGGAAGCGTGAGACATCACCTGAAACCATGTCTTTCACTAGCTCAGGAAAGGCAGGGCCAAATCTCTTTTGCTCACTGCTGCATCTCCTGCACATAGTAGAGTATTTGTTGAGTTCGTAAATGAGTGAACAGATGAGTTCATTCATTCATCCATTCATTCATAGATCTGAGTGAATGAATGCATATACGTGTATAGCAGATGTATGTGTATATGCATATCAATGAATAAATTCAAGCTATGTAATTCCCAAATCAGGACCTAAGCACCTCCTTCTAAATTATTAGCATGTACATTTCAGTGGTCAAAGATCAGCAAAAAGGGATGGACCTCCGGGCTGGAAGTCAGACGGATGACCTCGGTTTTCATCCTTGACTCACTGGGTGACTTTGGTTTTTCCATCTGTCAAGTCAGAAAAGCACATTTATTTTTCTCCCTGGTTTTTTTCCCCAACTTAAACACTATATAAGTTTATGTTGTGTGATTTTTTTAATTTTAAATTTTGATATCATTTTAGACTTCTGGAAAAAATTTTAAAACAGTGTTCCTTGCTGGGTGTGGTGGCTCACACCTGTAATCCCAGCACTTTGGGAGGCTGAGGTGGGCAGATGGCTTGAGCCCAGGAGTTCAAGACCAGCCTGGGCAACATAGCGAAACCCTGTCTCTATAAGCATACAAAAGTTAGCCAGCCATGGTGGCATGCACCTATAGTTGCAGCTACTTGGGAGGCTGAGGCAGGAGAATTGCTTAAGCCCAGGAGGCAGAGGTTGCAGCGAGCCAAGATCATGCCATTGCACTCCAGCCTGAGTGACAGGACTGAAACTCTTTCTCAATAAACAAAAAATAAAAGCAGCATGTTCTCTTCTGTCTTTCCCCCAGCTTGCCCTAATGTTCGTGGTTTGTGGTGTTGATAATCCTCCGTTTAAGTATCTGGTGATTGTCTTAAGGAGGGAGAGGTGAACAGAGCCGTAGAAAGGAAGTCAGTTTGAGAAAACGCAGAATGGAAATTCACCGGGCTTAGCAGCCTTCAAACATGAGGTGGCGGCGGCGGGCAGACAGCATTCCTCTCCGTCTATCTCCATGCGTGGTGCATCTGCGGTTTTCTTTTATTTGTGGTCTATCACCTCCTATGCCATGGCAAACAAGAGACTTTATAAATATTTCAAACACTAATAATTTGTGCTGTCCCTGCTTAGACTTTTAAATGAATCTAAGAGCATTTCTCTTTGAGGAACCTGCCAAACTGCAGGCGGGTGAAAGAAATACCACCATCCCCTGTCTGAGCTGGGTACTTGACATAGACATGGGATCAGAGGCTACGACTGCAGGTGCGGGTCGCCCCTGTCTCTCCCACACACCTCCCCTACCCTAGCCTCTGCCCTGGTCAAGCTCTGCCTAGCAGGACAATGGCCAGCCTCATCCCTGGATCCACAGGGTGGGGAGATTCTCGCTGCTCCCACAGATGGAGAAATTGGGGGCTGCTAATTTCACGGTTGCTGTTTTAAGAGCTTTGGCTTTAAGTCATACATTCCTGGGTTTAAATCCCGGCTCCTCTGCTCATTCACTGTGTCGCCTTGGGCAAGTCACCTCTCTGAATCTTTGTTTCCTTATCCATGAAGTAAATAGTCTCGTGATTAAATAGTGTGTATAAAGTATGCAAGACCTAACATAGGCCATGAGCTCAATGCACAGTAGCTAGTATTTTCCTTTCACTATTTCTAAGTCATTTATGATGGCTCAGACATAATAGAAGTTTGTTTACTGTTCACACTAACTGCCCAGTGAAGCCATGGAAGATCCTCCATAAATTTGTTCCTACCCAACATCCAGCAAGTGGAAAGTAGAACATGGAGCATCGTCCAGGAGGGGTTCCTTCTGTCCCTCCTGAAGCTCACAGTTTAGGGAGAGAAGAACTATGGAAAACTACAACCCATAATATGCAGGGTGGATCCTCAAGAGACCAGTTCCCCAAAACAGGGAGAACAGAGAAGGCAGATGGATGTTGTTTTGAAAAGTAGAGAAGATTGGCCGGGTGCAGCGGCTCACGCCTGTGATCCCAACACTTTGGGAGGCTGAAGTGGACAGATCACAAGGTCAGGAGTTTGAGACCAGCCTGACCAACACGGTGAAACCCCATCTCTACCAAAAATACAAAAATTAGCCGGGCATGGTAACACCTGTAATCCTAGCTACTCAAGAGGCTGAGGCAGGAGAATCGCTTGAAGCCGGGAGGCGGGGGTTGCAGTGAGCTGAAACTGCACCACTGCACTCCAGCCTGGGTGACTGAGCAAGACTCCATCTCAAAAAGAAGAAAAGAAAAGGAAAAAAAAAAAGGTAGAGAAGATCCTGGCACACTGTGCCTGAAACCCTTCAATGGTATCTCATCATTCTCAGGCAAGATAATGATCTCCTTCTCCAGCCTTCACCGAGCATGTGGTCCAGTCCCTGCCAATCCTCTCCCACATGGCAGTCCTGACACTCCAGGCTTCATTTCATTCAGTTAGTCAACTACAGAATTTACCTTCCAAACCAGGCCACTTTGGAGAAAGAAAGAGAATGCTATTAATTAATAAGCCAGGACACGAGGGACTGCCTGGGGTAGACCAAGATGAGCCATCACCATACACCATCGTTCCTGCCGTAGAAAACGTTTGCACACGCTGCCCTCCCTACTCCCCACTCACCTGGCTAACTGGACCTGAAGCTTCAGCATCCTTTATTTAGCAAAGCCTTTTCCAATATACCAATTTAGTCAGATCCCTTGTTAAGCATTCTGCTGGAACTTGTTTCATTAGGGGCACCAATATAGATTTCTAAATACACACTCAATGGTGTCTGTATTTGACTAACTCTGTTTCCAACAGGGCTATAAACTCCATGAAGTTAGAGATTGTGTCTTTTTGTTCACTCTTTATCCCTAATGTCTGGCACATAGTAAGCATTCTACAAATGTGGCACTGGAAAGCATGAATCATTGCTCACCTCTCCCCAGAGGGCTCAACATAGAAACCTTCTGATGTGAGACAATATTTCAATGTGGTCCAGAAGCATAAGTAAGAATGGGACTCCATGGAGAAGCAGAGGAACAGCCTTCAAGGTAGAGGGAATTGCAGTGAGCGAAAGGAAATGCTGGACCACGTCAAAGCAGTCATACAACGGCCTGGAGTTGATTCCAAAGTGTGGAAATGAGCTGGAGGGGGAAGGTCAGGTTGGAGAAGCCTTGAGTGCTCAGCAAAGGCCTGACTTCCAACGAGCAACAGGGAGCCAGGGAGGACGCTTACTGCCGGGTGCCTTTGACAGCCATGCTGTCGGAAGTAGGATACAACCCTCACCTCCTCCAAGTAAAACTAGAGTCTGCGGGCAACGGCAGCTTGTTAAGCTTTCCTTACTTAGAGCACAAATCTATTTTTTATTTTTAACGTTTTAGAGATGAGGTCTCGCTCTGTCACCCAGGCTGGAGTGTAGTGGTGTGACACCATAGCTCACAGCAGCCTCACATTCCTGAGCCCGAGCGATCTCTTATTTCTGCCTTCTGAGTAGCGGAGACTACAGACGTGCTCCACTACGCCTGGCTAATTTTAAAAATATTTTTTGTAGAGATGGGGTCTCACTACATTGCCCAAGCTGACCTAGAAATGTGGCCTCAAGCAACCCTTTTACCTCAGCCTCCCAAAGTGCTGCGATGACAGGCATGAGCCACTGCGTTCAGCCACAAACCTATTTTTAATGGAGGCTGGGCATGGGGGTGAGCACAGCCACATCTGAGGCACTTCTGTTCCCTGCAGGGTGGTGGTTTTAAAAACCGCAAACATGGCTATTTTTTAAAGCTCCATCCAGGGCTTTCCCCTTCAGCTATGGCCCACAGAAAGCAGTTGATGTACTAAGGTCACCAAGCCAGGAATCGAACCCCGGTCCTCAGTCCTGTGTCCTCCCATTGTGCTACTCAGCCTCCTGGGTAGGGCCTGGGAGACAAGGACACCGGAACTACAGTGGTTCTTCAGAGGGGGTTTTATCTGGCCCTGGAATCAGACAGAGCTATACCTGTCCCGAGTGATGAGCAACTCTCACCATTTCCATGCACACCAAGGGAGGTGGCAGAGCAATTGTCCTTGACGACCTGGTATCCCCCTCAAAATCACACCTCCCATTCCCAGAGCATTTGATCCTGTGATCCTTATTCCATCCAAAACCCACATCAACTCTTGGACCTGGTCACCATTCTCCTCTTTTATCTTAACGGTAAGAGAACTGAGGCTCAGAGAGGTTTGGTAACTTGCCTGAGGTCACACAGCTTGTGAGTGGCTCAATCCAGATTTGAACACAGATCTGACTCCAGAACATTTTAACCCTGCACTAACCACTGCCAAAAGAAAAATATAGTGTCCTGGGGAGAGTTTCCCTTTCTTCGTGGAGACATATAAGAAAAAAGGCAGGCAAATTCCAGTCTGAGAAGAGCTAAAGAGGGTCCCACCAGACTCAGTGGAAGGACACAATGACTCCGAGGGGCCTGCCACCACTCAGATTCTACTTGCAGGGCTGTCCCTGTCAGGACAAATGAAACGTCATCCAGTTAGCCATGCGGTCCACCTGGCTGTCAGCACGGCATTATTTATAACGCCTAACCCACAGCCAGGCTGTGATGAAGAATTCAGCCCTGGATCCTCAGCAGGGAATGCAGTTGACTTTGGAAACAGCTGTCCTGGCAGGCCCAGTACAGCCAATGTGACTTAGATGTCAGCCCCAGTCTAAGGACTTAGGGTTGGCCGCAACTCCTGCCGCAGGCAATCTGGCACCCAGAGAGATGGTAGTGTCCAAACTTCACAAATGTCCCAGGCCATTTGTGTGCCTGGGAGCTGCAAGCGTTTGTCCAGTAGTTCAGACGATGGAATGTATATTTCTCATAAGGAAACGTGGATTCCAACAAATGTAGTCTTCACGACTCAAGGCAGACAATCGCTTTAAGAACTGATCACTCTCTCACTGAATCTCCACAACAACCAGTGAGAATGTCTTCTATGCCCCATGATCCCCATTCTACAGCTGAAGAAACTGAGTGTCAGAGTGAGAAAAGGCCTCTACCCTCTACTTAACCTGATTCAATTCACATCCATTCAACTGAAATAAACCTACATAACCCAACTTAGCACAACCTCACCACGAACACGATACAACCCCATGCAACTTGACCTTATTCAACAAAAACCAACTGCACCCAACAAATTCCAACAAATTCCAATTCAACAATGGTGGCCCAGCATAAGCTACCTTCCTACATGGCAACCCACTGCTCAGCATAGCTGAGCATAGCTGGAGCCTTCAGTCAAAGTTAACCCTTGGCAGTCTTATTTCTACACCATGTTCTCCACTAAACTGTAAGTTCCTTGCGGACAGGGATTGCATTGCTTTTAGCTCTCTGCCCACCAATCCTGGAAAACAGTGGACGTCCAAATAACTGTGGTCCTCTTAGTGTGCTGTACCCTATTTATTTACATGTATAAATGCATACTTTCACCAGATCAATCATTCTCAGGCTTCTTTGAACTAAGGAACCATAGCAAAATACAAAACAAATGGTGGTTATTTGGTAATTTCGCCAATGAAATTATTATTATTACGAGAGAGGGTATTATCCTACAAGGGATCCAGAGGGAGTTTTGAAATTTTCTGATCCACAGAGGCTGCTGTCCCCAAGTCACTAAAAGAAAATGCTGAACAAGGAAACTTATGGAAAAAAATATAGTAGATATTTATGCATCCTCAATTATATGTCAGATATGGTGGTAAGTGCTTCACATGTGTCAACTCAATATTTTTCCCCAGGATAGCCCTAGAGTTGGGAATCTATCCCTCACTTTATGAACAAGGAAACTAAGCTCCAGAAAGGTGGCATGCTTTGCCCAAGGGCACACAGATAGTAGGTGCCAAAGCCAGGAGTCAAACCTAGGCCCGTCTGTGGGTTCTCCTGAAAATCCTCCTCAGCCAGGTTCCCCAAACGGGATAAAACTCTACTGACCTCCAAAACTCAATAGGTTTCACAAATTTCTTCTCCTAGTCATACATTAAAACTAGATTTTCTTAATGTCCATCTAATGGTACTGAAGGTAGATGAATTTGACATCATTCCTGCCCCCAAGCACTCATAATCTAGTTCAGATGAGACCAGTAACTCCATAAAATAAAGTGTTGTGGCCGGGCGTCGTGGCTCACACCTGTAATCCCAGCACTTTGGGAGTCCGAGGCAGGTGGATCATGAGGTCAGGAGATCGAGACCATCCTGGACAACATGGTGAAACTCCATCTGTACTAAAATAAAAAAAAAAAAAATAGCCGGGCATGTTGGCGGGTGGCTGTAGTCCCAGCTACTTGGGAGGTTGAGGTAGGCTGTACCCAGTAGGCATTGTTTGCGTTAAGCAAAGATCGCACCACTGCACTCCAGCCTGGCGACATAGTGATACTCTCTCAAAAAAAAAAAAAAAAAAAAAGTGTGAAAAGTGTTGTGAGGATTCAGGGGGCCAGAGAGGGGAGAAGGTTCTATACACTAAGGAGGTTTGAAGGGTTTATGATTTCAAGAGTTCCATTAAACACTAATGGCAAGAAAAAAAGAGATGTTTTCGAAACATTATTTTGGTGTTGTGTCCAAAGTACCTTACCTTCTTTCGACAGAAGAGTAGTTGAAATAGTTTATTAAATTGCACTAGATTGAATTTCACTGGGTTGTGGGACTATCTTGTACTGGGAGTTGGGTTGACTTGGATTGGCTTGTGCTGGGCTGACTTAGGTTACAGGGGATGAGAAGTGGTCTGTTGCCTCATGTTGAACTGTAATTTGTTGTAAATTGTAAGTAATTGGAATCAATTGGTTTTTGTTGAATACGGTCAAGTTGAATGGGGTTGCATTGTGTTAGTGGTGAGGTTGTGCTAAGCTGGGTTATGCAGGTTTATTTCAGGTGGCTTGATGTGGATTGAGTTGGGTTAAGCAGATTTGGTTGGGCTTAGTTGGCTTGGCCGGAATGAAACTGATTGATATCCATCTATGGAGAAGGGTATAGAGCCATGTCCTGTTCAGCAAAGAGAAGTGCACTGGAAAGCTCTATATCTAGGGCCAAAACCCACAATGGAGGGAGCCATTTAGCATTTGAGGAGGTGTAGCCCAAACAAATGGTCTTTCCACCTCTGCTAAAATCTAGTTTACTGGCTGGAGAGATGGCAGTGAGGGTATTAAGGGTTGGGTATTCCAAAGGTCACAAGGTTTTTATGCAATTCTGGCATCTCTGTTGGTCCTATTCCATTCTTCCATTTGCAAAGCATCACGGAGCTCCCTACATGTGCTGGATACTAGAGATCAAAGGATGAATAATGCCCCATGCCTGTTCTTAAGGACTTAACGATGCCACGCAATTACTGTTTACTATAATATTGTCTCTCTTGGGCAAACTCCTCATCCTCAAATCTGGCTACCAGCGAGGCAACTGCCAACACTCTGAGCCCAAGACATTGAAACAGTGGAGAATATCCGAGCACAAAAAATACTTTTGGCCAGGAGTGGTGGCTCACAGCTATAATCCCAGCACTCTGGGAGGCCAAGGCAGGCTGGTCACTTGAGCTCAGAAGTCCAACACCAGCCTGGGCAACCTGGTGAAACCCCATCTCTACAAAGAGAATACAAAGTTAGCCGGGTATGGCATGCGCCTGTAGTCCCAGCTACTCAGTTGGCTTCAGCCTGCGAGGCAAAGCTTGCAGTAAGCTGAGATCGTGCGGCTGCACTCCAGCCTGGGTAATAGAGCCAGACCCTGTCTCAAACACACACACACACACACACACACACACACGCACATGCACAAACAAAACACACTTTTTAAACAAATTAATAAAAAAAAAACCTCTAGCAAGTCTGATTAAGGAAAAAAATGGAGAAGGGAGAGTTATACACCATAAGTCTTTTAACTAGAAAAACAGCAGAGTTTTTACAAATTATTTCAAAAATACTACAAGCAGCATACTACCGATACACTTGAAACTTAAATAAAATGAATAATTTGAAAGAAATAAAAATGGCCAAAATTGGCACAAGAAGAAAAAAACGTTAGACTTAAAAATCTAATATCCATTAAAAATTATATGAAATCTATATTATCCCCTCTCCTGACCATCGCACCCCGGGAGCTTAAAATTTTATAAACCTGTTATGTCAAACCTTTAGGGTACAGGTAAATCCAGTGGTCCACGCGTTACTTTAAAGAATGAGAAACGTGGGGCATAATCCAAATTCATTTGAGGCTAATAAGGCCTTTATGCCAAAATCCACTAAGAATAATACAATTAAAGAAATCTATATAAAAAATAGACTCGAAGTATGAAATGGAAAACTAGGAAGTCAGATTCAGTAATATTTTAGAAAATATATTATGCAAGGATAGGGTGAATCTAAGGAATGCAAGGATGGTTCCAAACCAGAAAAACTTTTAGCATAATACACCACATTAAAAGAGAAATTCACATAATTTGCTAAATATATTCTGAAAAAATTCAATCCTCATTTGTAATTCAAATTGTCATTAGAAGAGGAATTGAAGGGAACTTTCCAAGAGAATTTATAGATAACGTTTTAGAACTAATAAGAACAGTCAGTGAGATTCCAAAATATAAGATCAGCATTTAAAAATCAGTAGTGACTTCTGCTTTTGAGAGAGATATAATGGGTCACGGTAAGACAGCATTTGTGCTGACAGCTAGAAAACACTTGATGAATACAGAAATATTATTTTTAAGGGAATCTAGAACTGTGAAAGCAAAGAAAAAAAGTATAAGGCTACAGTTCCGGAATAATAAGAACCATTCAGAAATGGGCAGTTTCAGCCTGGAAGCATTATTGATATTGGGCTCAGGCTGAGAATCTTCACTTGCCCAGACAGAGGGTAACTGCTAGGGGAATCCAAAACAGTGGAGTCCAAGGGTGGGCAGTGGGAGTGGTCTGCCCGAGGTGCAGGCCACAGACGCATGCAGAGATAGTGGAGAACTTACAAACAATAATAGGGCCTGGTGTGGTGGCTCACGCTTGTAATCTCAGCACTTTGGGAGGCCGAGGCAGTGGATCACCTGAGGTCAGGAGTTCGAGACCAGCCAGACCAACATGGAGAAACTCTGTCTCTACTAAAAATACAAAATTAGCCAGGCGTGGTGGCACATGCCTGTAATCCCAGTTACTCTGGAGGCTGAGGCAGGAGAATCACTTGAACTCGGCAGGTGGAAGCTGCAGCGAGCCAAGATCATGCTACTGCACTCCAGCCTGGGCAACAAACGAGAAACTCCATCTCAAAAAAAAAAAAGTAAGAAGAAAAAGAAGCAATGATAACACTAAACGTCAATCTGCTTTTCATTATCACCATGAGTCAGTAACCATAAACAATTACAGAGATAAAATGCTGCCACTCCCCAATTATTTTTTTATAAGTTCTAAACAATTGCTGCACTTACTCTTAAGGTTTAATAATAAATGTAAACTTCAGATTAGCACATTTTAAAACTTACCTTTTAATGAATATTGTCTTCTTCATGGAAGCTCATTCAGAAAACTCAAGTATATAGTCAGCTTTGACTATATACAACTTTGGCTAAAGGCATTCGTTCAAAATTAAGCTCATAATGATTCAGAGTCATCTGTGCTTATTTGGGCCGAAGTGTGTGTCTCCCACCTCTGCACCACTTCATATTCCTTCACTTAAAGAACAGATTTCAAATAAGCAATGACAGTAAAGAACTTGAGTTACTTAAATTCCATCATTCCATATGAGACCACTGGAAGATTTTACTTATGTTAAATTTTAAAACAGTTAAATTTAAAGACAGAGCATAGGCCAGGTGCGGTGGCTCACACCTGTAATCCCAGCACTTTGAGAGGGTGAGGCAGGTGGATCTCCTGAGGTCAGGAGTTCGAGACCGTCCTGGCCAACATCGTGAAACCTCGTGAAAAATACAAAAAAATATTAGCCAGGCATGGTGGTGTACATCTGCAATCCCAGCTATTTGGGAAGCTAGAGAGAAGAATCACTTGTACCTGGGACATGGAGGTTGCAGTGAGCCAAGATCGCACCACTGCACTCCAGCCTGGGAGACACAGGGAGGTTCTGTCTCAAAATAAAATAAAATAAAAATAGAGCATTAATTATGAGAAGTAGTAGTTTTGTTTAGTAAGTACAAAGTTAAGTTCACATGGAAAATATTGAATTTGAAGAATATTTATTAAATGGAAAAATTTAACAATTAAATTTAAAAATCTAATTAACAATTTAAAATTTAATTGACAATTTAAAAATTTAGTCATCAATTATTTATTGTAAGACCAAAGAACAAATGAAGAAAATAATGATTGTTTCTGATTGTTACACGGTTATTACTCAAAGTAATTTTATCATATGAAAAAAAGGCAGTGTTAATAAATTATTCACTCTGGGTGGCCAATATGCGAGGCATAGCACTGGACGAACAAGAAAGCTTTTGGCAGTTGTGGGGCTGGGGTGATAAAATTTGAAATTTTAAAGGTCGGTTTTCTCTCCCCACAAGATGTTTTGTAATGACTTTCACTACTTCCTGGGAGGCCGAAGAGCAAGGCCAAAAGCTTCCGAAAAGCAGAGTGAAAGTTCCCACAGTATCACAAAACAGTCCTCCCTCTGTATCCACGGCACCCTGGTTCCAGGACCCACCTCCCGACGGCCACAGATAACAAAATCTGAGGAAGTTCAAGGTCCTTACATAAGCTACATACATACATCTTCCGATATACTTAAATCATCTCTAGATTAGTTATAATACCTAATCCAATGGAAATACCACGTAAATAGTTATGGCTGTATTGACTTTTATTTGTGTTTTTTAAATTGTTGTATTATTTTTTATTGTTTTTCTTTTCTAAATATTTTTATCCAGAACTTGAATCTGCAAATGTGGAACCCGCAGGTCTCAAGGACTTGCTATGCTTAAGAAAGAAGACCCTCCAAGAAAAGGGGGATGGCAAAGTAGAAACAGGAGAACCAGACAGGAAGGTACCAAAGTGAACGGGGAATATTAATGTGAGAGTGCGCAACTCCGCCTGGTTTACCTGGGGCTATTTCACCCTTTTTTTTTTTTTTTTTTTGAGGCGGAGTTTTGCTGTTGGCCCCCAGGCTAGAGTGCAATGGCACTATCTCAGCTCACCCACAACCTCTGCCTCCCGGGTTCAAACAAGTCTCCTGCTTCAGTCTCCTGAGTAGCTGGGATTATGGGCGCCTGCAACTACGCCCGACTAATTTTGTATTTTTAGTAGAGAGGGGTTTCACCATATTGGTCAGGCTGGTCTCGAACTCCTGACCTCATGTGATCCGCCCGCCTCGGACTCCCAAAATACTGAGGCATGAGCCACCGCGCCCGACGCTATTTCCTTTTGAAAGCAGAAAGTCCTGTGTGCCAAGAATCTGCTCAGTCCCAGGCAAACTAGCATGGTTGGTTACCTCCAGGAACACGGAGGATCAAGGACTCTTTCCCCTGAGAGCATTTGCTTATCCAGGAATAGTTGGCAGCTGAGATCTCAGGACTGGATCCTGGGAGAAGAAAACTGTTGGGGAAGTGAGGAATCAGCAGAGACGTAGACATTCAATCAGAACAGCTGTGCGCAGTTGGAGACAGAGGGGTCACCAGCACAGGGACAGATTCCCCCTTAAGACACTTGTTAAAGTTGAAGTTGTGTGGGCCTCAGACTAAAGAGCTATACTGAAAACCTCTGAAGGGCAGAAGAAAATTTTCTTGAGCCTGGCAAAACTGAGGATAAAAATATCTGCTAGCCTTTCAGTTAAAAACACTAGAGGGCTGTGCCCAGAAACAGGGCAAACCAGAGGTAGACTGGACTTCACTGACCCTGCAGCCTCACAACTGCAAATACAAGTGCTTGTTGGATTGAGGTGATCAGTACTCCACCCTATCAGAGTAAAGGCCATTGTGTTATCCTCTGGCAGACGATAACTTTATGTAGAGCCTCTAATATTCTATCATTTATCATTTCCACCATAACTTTTAAAAGTAGTAGACGTGTGAATATGCAAGATGCTATGAAATAAAAAACAGACACTAGAAGAAGAACCACAGTTGACAAAGTTATTAGAACTAGCAGACAAGGACTTTTAATAACTACGATTTTTAACAAAATAGATTAGAAGATGAAGAATTTCGCCCAAAAAAATGGAGGCTGTTTTTTAAAGCAATCAAATGTACATTCTGGAACTGAAAATAAAATATTTGAAATTAAGAACTCAATGGTCACAGACTTTTTAAATGACAGAGGAGCGAATCCTCCTACAGATAACAAATATAAACACTAGATAAAATAAAATCCATCTAAAGATGCTAGAGATGAAATTGACCCCAAAAGATGCAATTAAAAGTGGTAAAAATTGCAGTTTATGACTTTCTAACTTGAGGATACTCCCCAAACCTCAGAGCTGTATATATAATATATATTATATACATACAATAAATACATGTTATACATACATGTAATTTGACTAGTACAAATATCTAGGACTAGTACAAATATCTAGGAATGACCACATGAGTGGTCATTCCACTTCTAGATTAGAACAGAAATAGAGTGGTCATTCATATATCTTTTCATGTGCTTATTTGCTATTTACTATATCTTCTTTAGATGCTTGAAAAGATATTCAGTATCCTTATTCATTAGGGAAACACAAATTAATATCACAATAATGTGCTACTTGCACACTTATGAAAATGACTGAAATTAAAAAAAAAAAACTGACCGTACTAAGTGTTGGTAAAGACATGGAGCAGGGGAACTCTAACACACTGTTGATGGGAATGTCAATGGAACAACAACTTTAGAAAAGAGTTGAGCCACTTCCAGAAATTTAAATATATACGTACCATATGATACAGTCATTCCACTCCTGGATATTTGAATTAGTCAGGGTTCACCAGAGAAACAGACCAAAATATTTCTAAATTTATATTTATACACACATAGAAAAAGATTTATTATAAGGAAAGTGATTTATTATAAGGACTCACACATTTATGGAGGTTGAGAAGTCCCAAATCTGCAGTCAAGAAGGTGGAGACTCAGGAGAGTCAATGTATGGTTCCACTTCAAGTCCTAAGAGAGCAGAGGTTTCAGTCTGAGTCCAAACACCAGTAAAAACCAATGGTCCAGCTCAAGCATTCAGGCAAGAGGAGTTCCCTCTTACTCAGTCTTTCTGTTCTATTCACATCTTCAGTGGGTTGGATGAGGTCCACCCACATAATGGAGGGTGATATGGTTAGGATATCTGTCCCATCTAAATCTCAGGTTGAAATGTAATCTCCAGTGTTGAAGGTGGGACCTGGTGGGAGGTGTCTGGGTCATGGGGACAGATCTCTTGTGAATGGCATGGTGCCATCCCTATGGTAATGAGTTTACATGAGATCTGGTTATTTAAAAGAGGCTGGCACCCCCACCTCTCTCTTGCTTCCTATCCCACCATGTGACCACCTGCTGCCCCTTTGCCTTCTGCCATGAGTGTTTAAGATTCCTAAGGCCCTCACCAGCAGCAGATGCCAGCACTGTGCTTCTTGTATGGGCTGCAGAATCCTAAGCCAAAATAAACCTCTTTCCTTTATAAAGTACCCAGTCTCAGGTGTTTCTTTATAGCAACAAATGGACTGACAGAGAGGGAAATCTGCTTAACTCAGTCTATGGATACAAATGTTATCATCCAGAAACACCCACACAGATACACCTGGAAAAATGTCTGGCTAAATGTCTAGGCAACCTGCGGCCCAGTAATGTTGACACATAACTTAACCACCACAGTATTTACCCAGGAGACAAAGCATATGTACCTACATGGACTTGTACATAAATGTTCACAGCAGCTTCATTTGTTACAGCTCAAAACTGAAAACAACCCAAATGTCCATCAACATGTGAAAGGATAAAAAAAATTATGGTATATCCACACAATGAAATATTGTTCAGCAAAAAAAAGAGAGAAATGAACTGTGGATACATAAAACATATGAATGAATCTCAGAATAATTCTGCTCTATGAAAGAAGCCAGAAAATAAAAAGAGTACATATCATATGAGCATAGCACAGACTGTATTTATATCATCCATAGTGACATAAAGGAAATTGGTGATTGCCTAGAGTTGGAGAGTTGGGGTGGAAACGTAGGAGAGAAAAACTAAAAAGGAGCACAAGGAAAATTTGGAAATGATGACTATGTTCATTATCTTAATTGTGGTGATGATTTCACAGGTAAATAAATATGTCAAAACTTATCAAATTGTGCTCCTTAAAAATCAGTAGTATATAGAGAGATCCAAGATGGCCGATTAACAACAGCTCAGGATTGTAGCTCCCAGTGAAAGCGCAGAGAGCGAGTGGACGCCGCACTTTCAGACGAATTTTTGTTGCCCACAGACTAGGAGATTCCCGGCGGAGGAGCCACA